>BGNK01003232.1:67870-79816 GCA_003297005.1 Symbiodinium sp. clade A Y106 | reverse complement strand
TGGGGCGGAGGCGACGGACCCGGCGCGATGCGCTGCGATCCCATACAAAAGAAGGGAATGCCGTCGTTCTCCGTGTTAGCCCTTTTCGGCGTTTCCCCGAACGTCGATAGCACATGTCATTCCAGAGCAGTCAGTTGCGTGAGACATGCGCAATATTGGAACAGGACGTTCAACCGAACGAGTCGTCGCGCTCCCAGACTTCGTCGGACGACGCAGTTGAATCGGCTGAAGTTCTGCCAGGCTGCGGCTGTTGGATTTTGGTTGGGGCGTCCGTGCGATTGCAGAGGAGTGCGAAAGCAAATGTGTAACATGCCCCCCGATAGTGAGAGACGAATGCGAGAACAGGTACCGCGAGAGGCGCCGGCCGGATCCGGAGTCCAGATCGTGCTTCCCCGCACACATCGGATCACGAAGCCACGAATCGCCCCGAATCAGAACACACGCACAATAGCCAATCAGGTTAGGTTCACGGTTCACACTTTAGGGTTTAGACTTGCAGGGGGTTGGGTTTAGGGTTTAAGCCTTAGGGTTTTAAGTTCAGGGGGTGTAAGGCCGACAAACCGTACGCCGTATCCCTAAATCCGAAACTAAACCCCGAAGCAGGGAAACAAAGCCTTAAATCAACAACTCCCACAAGCAACCCGGCAAACCCTGAGGCCGAAGCCCTAAACCCCAAACCAAACTCTGAAGCCTGAGCCAGAAGCCAACCCCAAGCCGAATGCAATTACCAGTAACCCGAAATCAAAACCTAAGGCCAGAACCTGCCAGAACCCCCTAAACCCCAAACTCTGACCAAGCCTTGAAACCTAAAGTTAAATTAAGCCATATGAAACCAATGATTGATATGTCTGATCTGATTCGGGGCTTTGGAATGATCCGATTCATGCCCTCCTGCGATGCGATTTCACATGCGGCCCAATATCCGATTCGCAGTGCACGGGATCCGATTCGCAACGGGCCGTGTGATCCGATTCGTGCCCTGCGCGATCCGATTAGCTTGATCCGATTCGTGGCGCCACCGCAATTTCCCTTACTTCCGGCACCTTCTTCCCTTCCCGAGGAGCCGGCAAGCTCATCGCGTTGCGCTGGCTGTTGTGTAGGGGCCTGATGCCGCCATGCAATAGTGCACCTGCAGGGGGGAAGTGAGAAGTGCAGGTCAAGTCGCACTGCCGCAGCTGTTGCGGCGAGGACTCGACCTGCGGGCACCTGCAGCTTCCTGAGACACCGAAAAGCCATGAGATAGCACAGCGCGTTGGCCCGTGGTCCTCAGGTTCACACCGGATGCGACAGGGTGGCACTCGCTTCAGCCGCGCACTGTCAAAGTAGAGGGTCCCAGAGTCACGGCGCTGGCACTGGAGCCAGGCGCTGTCCTCTATGCTGCCCTCCTTGCTGGTAGTAGCCGGTGTGTTGGGGGCTTTTTTCAGGAGTTGCGACGCTTCGATACTGCGATGGCATTGTCACCGCCGACATCCAGGCTGCCAAGCTATCTGCCAACTCAAAAAGCAGCACAGATAGGGTCCGTCTGCCAATCTTTATACATGACGCATCATGGCATCAAGTACCCTGCAGAAGATGAGCGGCAAGTGTCTAGAGCATGGCTTTAGATGGATGCGCCGTTGCCAGGTCACAGTTGCCCATGCTCGGCAGCTCACGGTGCGCACTGCTCCGGAGGCAGACATAAATCTCGAATCGCTTTTGAATCCTTTCGCAGCGTGCGTGGGATTTGCCGAGCCCTTCGAAGTCCTGTCGTGTCAGGGCGGGCCATCGCCAGCGTTGGTTGCAAGGAAGATTGTCTCCAATGAGGCTGGGCAAAACAACCGCGAAGTGTAGCTTCATGCATTCGTTCTGGTGCGTCGTGCCGGAGGCAAACTCAGCGCCGATGCAAGCCAAGTTCCGTGCTTTTCGCGAGGCAAGTGTAATCGACGGTGTCAGTCCTTACCATCAATCAGTAGTTGTTTTGCAGCAGCTCTTTATCACAACAGCTAAAACCTCCAGATGCCTCCGGAATCAGAAGATGGTGTATCCGAGCCCACAAGCAATCAGAACTCGTAAGAGTGCCGTCTCCTTGCAGAAAGCGCTTCGGCGCTACTAGTCGAAGCTCAGAGAATGCCACGCCACGCCCACGACCCCCGCAGCCCTGCAGGGTAGTTCGGAAGCGGAAGAGTTCCTGTCAGGGCCTCGCCATGCGAGGCTTAGACGTCATGGTGCCCTCATGATCCGAGAATCTTGAAACTTGGCAGATGTTGTTCAAGGTCCGACCCATTTGTGGCGCAGAACTTTCACCTCCAGTGCAACCCAACCGAGGCTGTACTGTGAAGAATCTGGGCTTGGTTGGTAAGACAGCCAAGCAAGCCTGCAAACCTCAGCAGGCAGCAATGCTGGAGTTCTTCAGCTTCAAGGACTTGTTGAAACGCCCGTATGTTTGCATAGGTTTCCTTCGTGGCTGAAGGGTAAACTAGTGCACATCTGTGACCTGATCGCAGGCCATTGGGGATGCCTGCGTGCTGACAGCCAGGGAGCCTTCCGTGACAGCCTTGCAGAGGCTTTGCTCATGCATGCCGAGACAGGATGCGTTTCTGGTTTGCATTTGTGTGAATAGTCCGGCCGTGAGTCGTGATGCGGGTACAGTGATGTCTACTGCCTGAGCTGCGGCAGGCTGTCTCCAAGTCGTCTCGGCCTTGTAGCCTCCCTACCCGGTAGCGTTGGCGGAGGCGCGCCGGGCTATGTACAGTTAGTGCTTCAGTGCCGATGGAACCAGCTTGATCCAGGTGTTGTTCTCGAGTGGCCCTTCGCACCGCAATTCCGGATCGTTCAGGCGACCAGTTTGTTCCCATTCCAACATCTGCTCTGTGACATTCTGTGGCTTTGCGCGTCTTTTCGAAGGGATTGTCTTTCTACTTGTGCAAGTTCATGACAAGTTCCTGGTTCCCGATTGAACCTCGTTTGGTGTGTCAGCGAGCTGCAGATAGCTGCAGCTTCTGAGGAGAGCCAGCTGCTCGAAAGAGAAGAGGACCTTCCAGTTTGATTTGTTATGACGTGGTCTGCACGCCCAGAAATGAGTTGAATTCAGTGGGCTCAATGCTTGGCGAGGTGTGTGCGACTTTGAGCACTTTCCAGCCAGAATCCACAGCTCATTGCTTAGCTTGACCTGCACTGCCCGAGGTCCTACCGTGCTAAGACAAACAGCACGTGGTTCGGCTTGTTTCTGACGTTTCCGGCTTCGTACAGGATTGATTTCAAAAGTGTGAGCCCCGTGTACCCACAGGTCGTGAGGTCAGAAGAATTGCTCAACCTCGCTGCGTAGCCCTGCAGTTAAGCATCGTGGGCAAGGGCGAAAGGTATCAGTGCTGGCATGACGCTTGAAGCCGTGGCTCTCGAGTACTGCTCATCGGAGGTCATGAAAGCAAGCTTTGCCTTGAGCCCTTACAAATTCTCAGTCAGAGAGGAAATCCAAACTTTCTGTTCAGGTCATCGTGTGGACCGGAGGCCATTCGGTCCAGGCCGATCCTCTCATTCTCTCTCACTCATTCCCTCATTCTGCTATTCATTCTGTCTCTCGCTCTCTCTGCTTGTGTGTCTGTTGTTGATCGCCATTCGCCTTAAGGCTGACCTGGACCAGATCCATAGCTCGCTGGGAAACGTCTCTGTGGAGGCCTGGCTAAGCCACTTGAAGACCGGCAGCATCTCCAAGCTCAAAGTGCGTGTGCATGGGCTTGGTCTTGAACAGGTCGCTCCATCTCACAAGGGGCCCCGGCCCCAGCCTGAGGAGAACGAGCAAAGTCAATCTTGTAGCAGTATCCTGTAGTATCCTGTGAGGCCATTCGTAGACTTGCGTCTCATGTGGCACGGTGCAGTCGAGTGGGGGGTCTCCGAGGAGGCCGGTTATCTGGTTATCTCCCGTGTCTCAGTGTTTCGATCACCCCATGCCGCCCATCCGTGCACAGGTTCAGCTCGTGGTATGGTCCCCGGAGACGAGTCAGGAGCGAAAAGCTGTGATCTACTTTCCAGGGTGGGCCAGCCAACAGTCCCGGACTTGACAGGCGAGCAACTGCCGAGTTCGCGTGGAGCCGACGAAGAAGGTGGCAGAGGGAATTTCTTTAGTGCAACTGGGTCTAGGTACTCGTTCAAGGGCAGTGCTCTGCGAAAACGTGATTGATTGCCAGCTTTGCTTTCGAATCCGTGTGTCCGGCACTCGGCCCTCAGAAAACGACAACGACAAATTTCGAGTCCAGGGAAGATGCGATTCTCAGCGAAGGCATCACATATTCAACGATGTGCATGCTGCGAGCAAGCGATGCTCTGCAAACTCTTTCAGATCCTATGGATCAACTTGAAACTTTGGCCACGACGGCATGCACAATCGAAGCTCGGACCCGGATTCATGCCAATCCTTGGCAGCTGGACTCTTCATGAGCTGTGGTCGTCTCTGCTTGAGTTACATACGAAGTCGCTCTTGCTCTTGACAGATCTTTCCCAGCATTTCCCAGCACCGCCCTAGTGCCGCGCATCGGTCAACCAGCATGTGAAACATGTTGAAAGATGATAGGTGTCAATGAAGAGGTGTGGATGATGCTGCAGAATCACCAATCTTCAAACAGCAGTCAAATTCAGGCTCCTGCCCTTGGGACACCCAAAAAAGTATCCTTCAGACATGGTCTTGGTTTACAGATCTGTCGCTTCTATGGCATACGGGTGGTCGGAACCCTTTTCACCTTTGTGTGGCTTGGTATTGCTACGTCAGGTTCACTGCGCTCAGCACGACGGCAGGCCTTCTGTCTGCGCAGTGGACGAGAAGTGCGGACTTGAAGCTCAGAGCTGCTGCCTCGCCTGGCAGAGGTCGGCCTTCGAGCTATGTTTGCTGGCGGCAGTGGCAGCGATGATTTGGCTTCTGGCGAGGTGCTGCTCTTGGTCTTCCACGGCTTCTCGGATTTCGGAGCCACTGTATATTCAGGGTCGCTGCGATTCGGTTCTGATTTTGAAAGCGTCAGCGTGAAGGCCGTCGCACGTTGCGGTTTTTACGTGAGCGAACTTGCTGCGGCTCAGCTTTTTCAGGTCTAGAAGAACACGAATTTTGGGATTTTGTGTCGACTTGGGTTCTTTTTCGCTGCTGCGCGCCGTGACTAGCTTTCACAGCCAGATGCAGAGACTTCGTGAGAGTACTTCGAGCTCGGAGAACTTCAGACCACACGCAGGGATATGTTTCCCCTGCAAATGATCTTACGGGGCCGCTAGGTGGGGGTTCCCAGGCTTTCCCGAGAATCCCCTTCTCCGCGACAGCTCTTTTGGCGCTTTTGGTTTGCGGAGTTGTGATCGCCGGTGGTGGTAGCTGGTCGACTCACGGTTCACCCTGGAATTCAAGTTTCTGAAGCCAGGTCTTGCTCCAGGCCATCCCCTGCAGATGGAAGTCCAGGTCCTCGAGCTTCGTTGATCATGAAATTTGCCTGACGTGCTCGCTGAGGCTCCGGACTTGGAGCAGCCTTTCAGGGTGTTGGAGCCGGGCCCGTGTTCAGCCAAAGACTCACTTCCTTGTCTCGGGTCGTTGACTGAAGCATCCGAAGCCATGAGGTGGTGATCCCTTTGGTGGCCCTCGGGCGGCGGACGACTCAGGGCCCTGTTGCTTGACCGTAGAAGCTTTGCTGAGCCCTATCAAGGTCTCCCCGTTTCAAGCATTAGGACGTGAGCTCAGTTCCTGGCACCGCACCATCGTGTCGCCAGTAACACTGTCAGACCTGCAGGCTGAGACACCGAGACCGTGCTCTGAGCACGCCAACCGTCGGCAGAGAACAAAATGGACTGATTTCTTACCAAAGCTAGCCGCTCGATGCACCTTTTTCGGGCGGGGTTACATGCGTGGTAGGTGTTTCCTGCACACATGTTTTGCGATCGTGATTTTGGAGCGGGCTCGCCTTGCTTGAGTGCGCCGTAGGTATCCGTGGATCCAGAGATACAGCTGACGTTGCTCACAAGAAATGGGCTCCCCTGTTTTTTCGAACCTGGACCTAGGCCTTTCGACAAAAAGCCTTCTCATACTGTTCGGGTCGCGCACGAGCAGATTTGTGACAGCTCGGGCGGTTTCGTTCTTGCGTTCTTTGGCGATCTGGTGGTTTCGTTCGCGTTACGTCTCAAGTGTAGGCTTAGCCCGAGATCATGCTCCCATCACACTGAGACAACTGTCACCAGGTCTCGAAGGTGCAAGGGAAACTACTGGCAGAGTCTCCTAGTGGCTCTTCAAGCTCTTCAAGTCACCGACCCTAGGAGCCCTAGGCTTGCCACTAGGCACTACGGGCTTTCCCGAAGTTTCTTACTGTACAGGACATGTCCGGCCTGAGCCTTCTTGTGCCATGCGAGATGCATTGAAGCCGAACGCCTGCATAGCCTGCTTTCCGCGACATCGCTTGTGCATGCCTCATCTTCCCAGCGGTAGATTCCATTCTTGCAGGTCTTGTCAGAGAGCGTTCGCATGCGTTTGCATTACGTCTGCCTGTCGAGGTGCAAATGCTGTTGTGGTCCATCTGACGAGTACCGAGAAACAGCTGATGTCTTCGCTTCAAGCGACTTCAAGGATGGCATAAGAACATGTTGTAAACCATGCATCTCAACAAGCCTGGAAGATGTTGGAAGCCCTTCGGCTTGGCCCTCGAGCATAAAGGAGACAACGCGTTCCGACGCCGAGAAGCCTGGAGCATCTCCTTCGGAAGAACATTGGCTGCAGAGGCGCTTGTTGCATGAAGCTGCAGTTTAGTTTACACTACATTGAACATACTCCTGGCAGGGACGCTTGATGTATCAAACAAGATGTGAAGTCGGCATCTGCATGGTCTTCGAATCAGCACATCTGTGTCAGTCTTCCCAGGCCTACGTAGGCATTGTTCCTGTAGCCTCCTATCGGAAGACTGCAGCAGAGCTCCCATGAGCAACTCTTGCTCTCTTGCCGAATCCCTGCCCAGTCCTGCATACTCCTACCATGCTCGAAAGCCACCAGCAAGAATTGCAGCGCAAATGTGCGGGCTGTCGGAACTCCCTAGTCGTTGTGCTTACCGAACGTCAGCAAACGAATAGATTGAAGCGCGGTGAGACAGGTGGGGCAGCCTGGACCCGCCGGGCTCGATATCTGGCTCCGTTAGCGCCGTTACTGGCCAGGCTTCCGCCAAGCCAGTCGATGCATCGGTCTGGATATCTAGTTTTAGCCATTTGTAAGACGCTTGTGACTGGGGCTGCGGGGCTTCCTGCAACGTGCGAGGACGGCGAGACTGCAGATGCCGAGTCCGAAAATCATTGCTTTCAGGCGTCGTCCCTCACAAAACCACTGCCGGCTCAGTCGCTTGCTAGCCTGACGATTTTCAGGTAGAAACACTCTGGCGTCCAGAGTGGTGTCATCAATGTGACGCCTTCTTGGCAGGGCTATGGGAACAAGGCTGGAGTGAATCAGCATGTGACGTCGGATGGCGCACCTATCCTTTGTTTTGATTGACTCAAGGATGTCGCTGCACCTACTGCAGGAAGCTCGTATGTTCAGCGCTTACACCATCTTGCAGTTGATTCGTTACCGTCTTGCAGGGCCTGTCTCTGAATTGGTAGCACCGAGGTCATTCTTGTGCCGAAGTGCAAGCGCTTTGCGTCGAACGCAAGATGAGGCGACATCTCCTGCACATCTCCTGCATTTCCTTTCTGACCTGAGCGTCCTTCTTCAAGGTTATAGCTTTATGTAACGACAGAAGCCGAAACCTATCAGACTAGTGGCAAGAAGCAGCAAGTGCAGTGAACGGATCACGGGCTTCCTCAGTTCCAACACTTTTGACTTGCGCCTTGTGCGGGCCAATGCTTTCAGGATAGCTGCAAACAACGAGGCGAAGCTGAGATCGAGGAGTGATCTCTCAGTGCATGCAAGTGAAGGTCCCCCACGAACTGTGCTCACCCCCTGGTGTCTCTTTTGACCAGGATCCACGAGCTTGAAGCTTTGCTGGCTTCAAGAGGCATCTCGAATAAATTCTGCTCGAGATTCGTCAAGGCATAGTTTTCTTGCCCGTCGCTTTAGGTGGTATGGGCATGGCCGTTTCATCGCGGGTGCGCAGCCGCGATGCCAGCCCTCACCGGGAGACTCAGGAGCATCTGGCACAGCATCCGACGGATGATCCTCCGAAGCTGTCGCGGATGGCCGCAGGAGTCGTGGACATCACTCAGTTCAATCAAGCACTTGCATGGGCTACAGGGCAAATATCTCGCCGATGCGATGCAGGCCGGCGACTGTGTCGAGCAAAAGGATTGTAAGCTGAGCAGGTTCAACAGCTTCGATCGTACGTGAAGCCATGAAAGTTGAAGTTACCTGGAGTCACAGTTTAGGACCCGACGAGAACATGTTTTCACATTGCAGACTTTATCACGAAACTGCTTGTCCTTCGGAGCTTGCGGGGGTCGTTTTGAACAGATTTGCTCTTGGAGTTTAGGGGACCCTTGGTCTTGCTCTGCTATATCAGGGATCTACGCCTCTGCGCCGGGGGGGGGGTGGCCATTTGGAAGCTGAGAGTCGTGTTTTGGTATGGTCGCTCGTGCAAACAACCTCGCCCTGACTGTACAAGCGCAAGAATATGGAATTGAAGGGAGTTCGCTCCTAGCCGAAGAAGGCGCAGCTCCTTCAGTTTCAAAGAAACGAACGAGAGAGAAGACAGCTCATCTACCTCGTCATCGGCAAGAAATGAGCTTCTTTTCTCTACATGGGTCAGGCAAGGGATCCCGTGGCAGGCCCTTTGCCACAGCATCTGAAAGAAGCAAAGAGCCCTTTCCCGCCTCACGAAAAAGAAAAGAGCTACTGCTGCCTTTTAGTCGACAAAAAGAGAGAGAAAAAATCCATGTGATCCTCTTTTCCTCTTCAAGGGATAGAAGAAAGATCGCTCTCAAGAAATGAGGACAAAGCTCCTTAAGCTTCAAAAGAAGAGTCTGGTCCTCCCCTCAGCCTTCAACAAGACATGAGCAGCCCTCTACCTCGTCCTCTGAAACAAGAGCCCCCATCAGGTTTCTTTTGGCAAGAGAAAACTTTTCTAGAAGCGACGCTCTGTACATCTTGGTAAGTCTTCATTCCATCTGAAGAAATGAAAGGCTTCCACTCCTAGCACGATAGGACAGAGCGCCCCCAGCCTACAGAAAGAAGAAGAGAGCTTCCTCCAAGTTCATGAGCAAGAAGAAAGCTCCGTTCACAGTCGACAAGAAAAGACCTTTTTTTTCTCTCTAGGTCAGGGAAAGAGATCCTGACTATCTCCTTTACTTTTTCCACGGATGAAAGAGAGCGCACGCTCAAGAAGAACGGGTGGAGCTCCCTCCCTCCCTGCAAAACAGAAATCTGGTCCTGCCCCAACCTTCAAAAAGAAAAGGTAAGCCCCTCACCTCATCCTTCAACAACAAGAAGAGAGTCCCCATGAAGTTGTTCGTGGTAAACCAAGAGTATTTCTTTCTAGCAGAGAGTGCTTGAAGAAACTTCGCTCATAGCAAGAGAGTGCAGAGCTCCCCCAACTTCCAAACTCAAAAGTTTTCTTCCTCATCTTTGACAAACAGAGACTGAGAGCTTCCTCCAATCTAGTGAGACAGAAGAGAGCTTCATCTCAACAAAGCAGACAAGCCCCTCCAACTTCACGAGAACGAAGAAAGCTCCGCTTACCCCCCAGTTGGCAACAAGAGCCTGCCTTTCTCTCTTGGTGAGGGAAAGAGATCTTGTTGGAAGAGAGTATACGCTCAAGAAGAACGGGTGGAGCTCCCCCAACCTTCAAACAGAAAAGTCTGGTCCTCCATGCTCTGAGACAAGAAGAGAGAGTCCTTCCCCAGCTTTTTCGTGGCAGCAGGAGAGAGCTTCTTTCTAGCAGAGAGCTCCTTTGCCTCTTGGTTAGCCGCCTCTCAGTCATGAGAAGACGGGAGAGACCTCACTCCTAGCAAGAGACGACAGAGCACACCGCCCCAACCTTCAAACACAACGTATGAGTTTTCTACTTAATCATCGATAACAAGAAGAAGACTCCCTCCAAAATCACGAGAAAAAGAGGGCTCCTCTACCTTTTGGTTGACTGGCAGGTCCTCTACCCCAGCAACTCAGAAGAGAAGCCCCTCTAACTTCTCGCGAAGGAAGAGAGCTCTGTTTACCTTTTTGTCGACTCTTCGAGAGCTCCTGACCATCTCGTCCTCCTCCTCTTCAAAATATGGAAGAGAGCTTACGATCAAGAAGATAGGATGGAATTCTTCCAAACTTCAAACCTTGACAAGAGAACTCTGGTCCTCCCCACGGCCTCCAAAAGGAAATGTGAAATGAGAAGCTCTTTACCTCATCTTCTGAAACAAAAAGACAGCTCACCCCAAGTTTTTCTTGGTAATAGAAGACAGTTTCTTTCTAGCAGGCAGTCTTGGTAAGTCGCCTTTTAGCCTTAAGAAGATGGAGCCGACCTTGCTCCTAGCAAGAGTAAAAGGCGACAGAGCTCCCCCAGCTTCCAAAAAGAAAAGTCCTCTACCTCATCTTCGACAAGAGGAGACTTCGAGCTTCCCCCAATCTGATGGTACAGAAGGGAGCTTCATCTCGACAAAGCCGGCAGGCCCCTCCAATTTGACGGGAAAGAAGAGAGCTCCGCCTGCCCCTCAGTCAGCAAAAAAACTTCCTGTCTCACTCTTCCTCTTCAGAAGATGGAAGAGAGCTTACGCTCCAGAAGAAAGGATGGAGTTCCCCAGACCTTCAAAAAGAAAAGTCTGGTCCTACCCCCCTCCCCAGCCTTCAAAAAAGAGAAGATGAATACTCTACTTCATGCTCCCATTCCAGTGGCTTGGAGAGACTTTCAGCTCTCTTCCATCGCAGACAGTGCCTGGCTCATCCCTTCATTTTTTTCGGCGACGATGCTCTGGAACACGTTCAATCGCAAGGGGAGTCCCCCTCATGTTTTCTGGCACTGATGCTCTAGAAAACCTTGAGGCGCAAGGAGTGTCCCCATCATCAGTTTAAAGCGCTGATGCTCTGAAAACTTCAATCACAAGGAGTGCCCCCTTATCCCTTGATCATGTCTGGCGATGGTTCTCTAGAAATCCTCCCCCCCGCTTCTCCCTTAATCCTTTCTAGCGATGGTTCTCTAGAAACCTTCAATCACAAGGAGTGTCTCGCATATCTTTTCTGCCCCTCAACCTGCTTTGCCTTGCCCCCGTGCTCCGGTTCGGGTTCTCCAAAAAACAGACACATCGCGAACCCTGGTCGGTAAGATTTGTAGCTTAAGATTTCCTCCAAAGGGACACAATCGCAAACCCTGGTCCCTATCGTTTTTGGTTTGCGTCCCTTCTCTATTGGAGGGCTTGCGATTTGTCTCGTTGATTTTTTCTGTGAAGGCAGACAGGGAAAGAGGCCAGAGAATAGCTCAAAAACATGGTGTGCCATGTTTTGCTGAATCGAGAAGGGGACTGGGCCACAGCATAGACTAGCAGAATGGGGCTTCCTTTGTCGATGAAAAACGATGATACGGAAAGGGGCCAGAGCATAGGTTCACAAAGTGGCGCGCCTTTTTTGTGAAAAGAGGGGCACCGGGCCACAGCAAACCCCTGCTCGGTTTTCGTGTGGTATTTACAGTACCTTGACACGGTCGCAGCCCGATCGCACCAAATTTTGACACGCAAAGTTGCTAAACCCCCGCTCGGTTTTCGTGTGGTATTTACAGCACTTTGACAGGGTCGCAGCCCGATCGCACCAAATCTTGACATGCAGACTTGCTAAACCCCTGCTCGGTATTCGTGTGGTATTGACAGCACTTTGACAGGGTCGCAGCCCGATCGCACCAAATTTTGACATGCAGAGTTGCCAAACCCCTGTCGGTTTTCGTGTGGTATTTACAGCACTTTGACACGGTCGCAGCCTGATCGCACCAAATTTGACACGCAAAGTTGCTAAACCCCTGCTGGTATTTACAGCACTTTGACAGGGGGCGGGGGGGTGGG
>BGNK01003232.1:29635-67809 GCA_003297005.1 Symbiodinium sp. clade A Y106 | reverse complement strand
ACGGTTTGGGAAGAGAGAGAGAGAGAGGGAGGGTGGGTGGGTGGCGGGGGGTGGGTGGGGGGGTGGGTGGATTCCCGAATTAAATTCTTTAAATTTCGAGGGATGGGGAGTGAAAATTCAAGAATTTATAGGATTCAACTCCACATCTTGGAATTAGTTCACCCACCTCCCTCCCTTTGGAAATTAAAGAATTTAAAGAATTTAAAGAATTTCCCATCCCCGAATTAAATTCTTTAGATTCTTTAAGTTTTGTAAATTACAAAATGGTGGGTTGGGGAATGAATTAGGAGGGGGAGTGAAAATTAAAGAATTTAATTCCCCATCCTGGAATTAATTCCCCCACCTCCCTCCTTTTGGAAACTAAAGAATTAATGAATTTAACTCCCCACCTCCGAATTACATTCTTTAAATTCTTCAAAGTCTTTAAGTTCTTTAATTTTCAAAGGGGGGGCGAGGGAATTAATTCCGGCGGGATAAATTAAATTCATTAGAAAATTAAGGGATTTAAAGAATTTAACTCCTTATACCGCAATTAATTCCCTCGCACCCCTTTTGAAAATTAAAGAATTTAACGAATTTAGTGAATTAACGAACTGAATTCCAGGTCACCGAATTAAGTTCTTTAAATTCTTTAAATTACAAAATGGTGGGTTGGGGCATTAATTCTGGCGGGACAAATTAAATTATTAGGAAATTCAAGAATTTAAAGAATCCAAATAATTTCAAGAATTTAATTCCCTATCCCGGAATTAATTCCCTCGCCCCCCCCTTGAAAATTAGAGAATTTAAACAGTGCAATGAATTTAAAGAATTTTAATTCCAGATCAACGAAGTACATTCTGTATTTTTTACATTATTTAAATTGCAAAAGCGAATTAGTTCCGGCGGGATAAATTAAATTCATTAGAAAATTTAAAGAACTTAAAGAATTTAATTCTTATCCCGAATTAGTTCCCTTGCCCCGCCTTTGAAAATTAACAGTTCTTTAAAGAATTTAATGAATTTAATTCCCGGCCCCCGAATTACAGTCTTTAAGTTCGTTAATTCTTAAATTTCCAAATGGAGGGGGTGGGGGAATTAGTCCCAGGATGGGGAATTATTCTTTAAATTCTTTAAATTTCGAGGTGAAGATGAAATTTAATGAATTTAGTTCTGGCTTTGTAACCCCCAGGACGCAAAATAGGGTTTATTTGGAAGCAGGCTCTTGTATATATAATAGGGATTCAGCTCAATATTTCCTTTCTAAAATACAAGAGCCAGCTTCCAAATAGACCCGGTTTAAGCTGCACGCGGGGGGGGGGGGGGGGGGGGCGGGCCCCCACCTTTTTCTATTAACATGATAAATTCCACCGCGGCCCCCCCCCCCCGGGGCCCCCCCCCTCCTTTCCCCTCCCCCCTTCAAGACTATTTGGACTGTGGACCTGGNGGTATCCGGTACATATTTTCTTTCTAAAATACAAGGGCCAGCTTCCAAATAGGCCCGGTTTAAGCGGGCCGGGGGGGGGGGGGGCGGGGTGGGCGTGACACCACCTTGTCCATTGATCAATATCAATTCGACCACGTCCCCCTCCTCCCGAGGCCCGCCCCCCTTTTTCCCCTCCCCCTCTTGAAAGCTTGTGGACGGTGTACAGGATGGGCATCGATCAGTTTGAAGGAGCTTACAGAACGCGTAAAGAGGGCGAAAGCCTTCCGGCTCTCGTCCGGATGAGTTCTTTGGTGCATCGACTGTTTCCGCCTGGCCAAATGCATTCCGGCTTCATTCATTGCATACATGCACATAACTTTCACTATGGAGGAACAGCGCCATGCACACGATGCATGAAACATCTCCATGGACGTACATTTCGCAACAGCTTGATCGGTGCTGGTGTTGTCGATCGTAGAAACATGTGAGCAGAACTTGCAGGGTGGAGGCATAGCGCTGTGCACACGACGTGTGGAGCAAGGCACGCAATCATACTGTGTACCAGAAATGTGGGTAAAGATATTTTACAATGTACCTGCACGTGTGTTGTGAGAAGGTCGAAGATGTTTCAGTCCCCGGTTGTATTACATAGAGTGATTGCATGCCTTGTTCCACATGGCGTGGTGCCTCCACACCGCAGGTTCACGTGATTCACATCTTCCTCGCATCCATAGTGCATCCATGGTGCAAGATCTGTTCGCATGTTCCTGCACCGGAGCTGCAGCCTGCACTTCCCGGATCAAGAACGCCATCACTGATCAAGCTCCGTCGTACGCCTGTGTATTGGAGTGCAAAATGGAGCGCCATGATGATGATGACGATGATGATGACGATGATGATGATGGTGGTGCTGATGATGATGATGATGAGCTTGCAGGTTCCATAACTCCGCCTTTTGATCACATCTTGACGCTGCCCTGAGCTGCTGCCACGTCAGTGACCCTAGCTTTCTTCAAATCTCTGCAGCACCAGAAGCCAAGTAGGAAGAACTCTTTCCATCTAGAGGGCGAGCTGGTTTAGAATTACATGGTCAGCCTGCTATTGGATGAAGCTTGGCAGGGGATCTCCCGGCAAACGTAGGCACTTGCGTGTCGGATTCGTGATGAACATATGCCTCGACAATCCTTAACATGCTTAGATGCTGAGGTAAGCCGGCCATTTGCATTTATCACAGAAAACCGGAGTGGGATCGATGTTCGCCGGGCGTTCTTTAGTCTTTATGAGTTTTCCACAACCATCCACAACCGCATTGGTAGACATTGGTAGCGCTAAGCCTTGCAGAATCAAGACGCTAGCAGGCCTTGATGAAACGTCGGACATTTCTTGGGTCCTGCCTGCCCGCAGGTTCCCGATGTGGAGCTTCAAGACTATTTGTACTCGAAGCCACTCTTCTCTGCAAATCTCCCGATGAGCTTGCCGGAGGTGCAAGCAATCCTGCTGCGGCCTTCCTTCCTGGAAAGCGTTTTCCGAGCAGACGTGGGTGCTTTCGACATTATCGGATCCAAATGGGACAAAGCATCCCATGAGCGCCTTGGCAATCCTCAGCATGCACTCAGGCACCGCCAGACTTTCTCGACCCCATGCCTTCGTAATCCTCACCAGGCCGCACACCTGCATCCGCGGCTTCAAGTACAAAGTGCCAATTCCGGATGACGTTCCCTATGCCGTTCGGGCAGTTCTTACCCTGCCTCCTCATGCAACGTGTAAAGCCTTCAGCCGCCTCAAAGCAAATGAACGTGAGGTCTGTGGCTTACTTACACGGAACGTGTTCCTTTCCGGTACATTCCTGTCAAGAGTCTCAGCATGACGAATCGTAGAATGAGACTGCAGCCTTGCAGGTTGTTTTGACGCTCCAGTTCATTTCGGAGGGAGTCCCCTTTTCTGAGAACGTGCGAGTGCAGGCACGAGCATCTTTGCATGTGACATTCCCGGATCAGACCGTAGAGCAAAATGGACATGCCGCAATACACACGAGCCATGCCACGAATTAAGACCTCCCCCCAACTTTGGACAGATCGATGTGCACGGGCGATCACCCGTGTACCGATCAGGTATGATCTGATTGTGCATCGACCGGCGCGAAACGCATGCCTCTCGCAATACGGACACTTGCTGTTTGTGCTTTGCCGGTGTTAGCTGTGTCAGAAGCGGTGTGTAAGGATGAGTCCATGTTGTAGCTCTACGAATGTCATTGAATTGGTGGTCTTGCTGTAGCTGTAGTCACTGAAACTGTAACAATAGCGGAAATACGACGAGTGGAGGCGTGAAAGAATGCTGCCCGAAGGTGCCACGACACACAAACGGCCTTGCGAAATAAAGGCTGCAAACTGCCACACGAACAGATAAATGAAGCGCCTGGAAAAACAAGGCCCAAGGCTTTACAGGGCAGCAGCGATCGATGCTATGGTCCGACAGGTGACGGATGCGATCCTACCCGCTCAAGTCCATGGCCAAGGCTGGTCTGCGAAGCCCTGCGAAGCCGTGCGAAGTGTGTGTCGTGCCTCCATGTGCGTCTGACTGTGCTGAGAGAAACCTGTCCTTGTGAGCCTGTAGAGTCTGGAGAGGACTCATCCTAAGAAGGTGGGCAGTGGTTATGTGGATGAAGGCCCCTGGCCGAGCTGCCGATGTTGTTGTTGGTCAGCGGCATGTAACCGTTGCCTTTGCCTGTGCGCATCGGTCTCTACCATTTCTCAGATGCTTCAGCAAGGAGTTCCCATTTACCCTGCGCTTCCTGAAGAACATTGTGGTGTCTCAGGCGACCAATGTATGTTGCCATGTTATGTCATCCATGCTGCCGTTATGTGGTTTGCAGGTCATGGACAGGTCGCGGAAAACTGCCCAGATACTTGTGGACCAGCTGCTTCTGGCGCGCGTGCCGACTTCCGGGTAGCAGCAGACTCCTGGCGATTCACTGCGAGTCAACAGAACTCCACCTACGAGTCGGCATTCGCGGATACTGCGAGCTGTGTCTGGTCTGCGAGCCGTTCAAACAGTGGCACCGATGTCTTGTGCTTGTGTCCAGAGTAGAGTCTAGAGTCCACATCGGCCGAGTTTCTTCTGCTTTGCATGGTGGTCGTGGAATCGGCTATGTTGTGAACCCCTTTTCGGCTCAGATGCAAACATGTTGTGCGCGGAAGGCTTGAAGCCCTCAAAGCTTTGAGGAAATGGAGTCCATGAAACGATCGCCGACATTCCTTGTGGGCACGGTGCAGTTCTGCTGGCCTGTTGGATGGCAACCAGATCATGTTATCCAGATTGCTGACTGCCTCGCATGGTAGGCAGAAAGACATCCTCGGAGAGTTTCAAAAAAGGGAGCAACATTACACAGAGGAGTGCGCCATTGAGGTCAATGATATTCACCCGTCGTTTCACAGTAAATCAATGTGAGCTTATGTTGATGTTGGACAGTTGGACCTATTGAAGCAGGTACTCCAAGAACAAGCCCTTGTGCTTCAGTGCGAGGGCATTCCAGCAGCCGCATCCAGCAAAAGTCCGAATGGGCTACAAGGCCGCTGTCCGATAGTTCCAACATAGCAGTTTTCACGATCAAATATCAGGATGCCGATGCCACACTGACTTCTCCTATGCTGTTGGGCGTTTGTGACGGAGTATCGCAACTAGAGGAGCAAGACGTGCCTCGCATGTCTCAGCAAACACGACTATCTGCAGCCTTTCTAGCGTTGCAGGAGTTTCAAATGGACCCGTCGCTGCTGCCAAACGAGCTGTTGCGAACGTGTGAGGCGGCAAGTAGAAGAGCTGTTCGAGCCTTTTCCATGTCAAGTCACGTGAGGAACTCGCGATGCTGCAGCTTATGCCCGACACGAACATTGCACCGCAAGACCAGTGACCCCAGCAGAATCGAATCACCGTGAGCTGCTGCTTGCCACCCGCATGGTAGGTACAGAGGTCCTATTTCCCTTCTCAAGGAAGCGTGTCTGGGACAGCATTCTGGTCTACAGCCAGTCATGTGCCAGCGCAAGAGACCAATTTGCAAGCGCCTTCTGTCATGCCAGCGAGGTATCAGGAGACAACTAGCTATGGGTTGGATGCCCAGTCTAATCTTCATGTCAGAGCAGCGGCCTGTTGCGTGTGTCTATGCGAGGTCCACCACAGTCTTGTTAGCAGCGCTCGACAACAGCACCAGGATCCATGGGAAGGTTCTGATAGCTGGTAATGATAGACTTGTTAGACTCATCCATGAACTGCATTCGGCGCAGTTGCACCCTATGATCGCGGTCCTGTCGATCGGCGACTGTGAGTTGCTGATGCTGTCCAGCCCTCACCGGCGTGCGTACTGTACTGGAAGTCTGACTGTCTGTTCTTGGCATGCGAGTGCCGTGCTGCAGGAGAAGGACGAACGGGCGACAGTCTGAATTAGAGGTCGTCATCTCATCAGCAGAGCAGCAGAGAGGCCGATCAGCAACGGAGTCCTTTGAGGCAGTTTTCCACACCGAGATGCAGCGAATCGACTACAATGTGCAAACGCCACTGCAGCTCGCGCGCGTCGACGAACGAATCGACGAGGACCGGACGTTGCGCACAGCTCTCGCCATGGACAGCCACAACCCGATGCCGCTCCTGCTATGTCCAGGCTTGCCTCTTTTCATATGCTCGAATCAGGAGTTCGATGAGTCCATCGCGCTCGAGGCTGCCATCTCTCTGCGGCATGTTCTCACTTTGTTCAGCAAGTGCTGATGATTGCTGATGCAGCAAAGCAAGCCTTGTGGAATGCCTTCTGTTGCAGCTTGTCGGCTCAAGTTGCCCGGGGCAACCACCTCCAACAGCAAGGGCGGTCTCAACTGAAGGACCGCTGCTTGCTTTGCCAACTGGAGGAGCAGGTTGTAGGTAGAGCTTTGTCACACCCCTTCACAGCTTTCACCCCCAGGACATACAGCATGCTGAAGGGCTTCGCTTTCAAGATTCTGGCGCCGAAGGACATCACTGGGGTGCCTTTCTGCAAACAGGAGCAGACCAGTCGCATGCAGAATGTTGGGCTCTTAAGGTGTTGAACATGATTGGCGTGCATCCAGCCGTGGCTGCAGACAACATAGACAGGCAGCTGCAGATCTGCCCATGTCACAGTGAGCCTTTTCGACTTGCTGTTACCCGGAGGCCTTCTGCAGACAATGCCATGGCTTTCTTCAACGCTCTTGCAGAGTTTGCTTATGACATGGACCGCCAAAGCCGGCACCTATCAAAGCGCTCCACCATAATACGTACATCTAGCCATTTTGCACACAGACACGCACGCACGCACGCACGCACGCACACACACACACAAGACACAGTGGGCGGGGGTTCTTCCGGCAAGCACTCTGCTAGGTCAAGATGATGCTCAGTGATAAGCTGGGGGTCATGCAACAGAGGAAAAGAACTCTTCGTTTCGAGACACAGAGGGACCATCCGACGGGGTAGCGGTTGCGGGTTATGGCGGCTTGGCGGGCTACAGCAGTGGCTGGGATGGGTCGCAAGGGTGGGAGCAGCGACGGCACGCTGCTGGCCGAGCGCGCCATGCCTGCGGTTGGCCAGCCGAGGTCGTAGCTGCCAGTGTCCAGGCTTCGACGAAGAAAGCGCACACGAAACAGCGAAAATGCGAAAAGATCTTCCGTTCTTTTCCGGGGCAGCCCCCTTCCTCATCGGGCGAATTCCCTCCTTTTTCCGTCCACTGTGATCACAAGTAAGGCTAAGTAAGGGCTGGAGTTGATGGGGGAGACTCTGAGAGTTCACATCAGCTTGGATAACGTCACTGAAGAGAAGGAAGCTCCTCCTGAGCGGAGCTGTCGATCAGTGCGACAGCGAAGCGACAAGTGAAGCCTTGACTTCTGGATTGCAACAGGACTCCCAACAAGTGAAGGCACAGATGCCTGCCGTGACACCTCACCCAGAAATCTATGACGAGGCCGGAAAAGTGACTGATTATTCTGGCTGCAGCCTCCTCATGGTGCTTCGCTGGGAGGCCATGGATTTCCTGACGATCTTCAAGCTTTCAAGGCACGGTGCTCCTTGAGTCGGGTTCTTCGCTTACTGTTGAAGCACAAACGAAAGGCAGCTTGCAATGATCAATCTGGTGGACGACTTTAATTTCAAGGCCTCGCCGCGGTCTAAGGCCGCATGATGTTCGTAGCTCAACTTGTCGGCTGTCGGTTGCCTTTGATTCGCGGCTTGGCATCGGTACTGCCAGCCTAGTAAAGCTTGTTTTTGCCCAGCTCGTGCCGTCGGGTTCCCAAAGAGTAGGATTAACCGTTAGCAGGTGCAGGTAGCTGGGACAAGGGGCCAAGCTGGGCATAAAGGAAGTGATCGAAAGATTCAAAGAAACTGTGGGCACTGCCCTGTAGCGAGGGATAATAGCAGAAGGTTTGAAGGGAGTCTTGTCTCAGCAACGTACGACAAAATGGCCTGGGGTGGAAGCTTCTTTGGAAGGCGAGGGGGGCGCGGGAGAAGGGGGGACGGGCGGGCGTGGAAGGCTAAGACAATCTGGTCACACGACAAAGGCTGATGCGTTGTAGGAAGCTGTCTGTTATCAAGCCGGCTTGGTTTCGTTGAATTCTTTGACACCTGTCATTGCATGTTTCCGAGCCTTTTCCGCAAGGACTTCTGGGATCCCGTGCCGAAGCGGTTTCGAGCGCTGCTGAGACACGTGGCTGCACAAACCTGGGGATGGCATTCTGTTGATTTGTCCGTGTCTGATTTGGCCGATTGAAGGGCTTTGTAGGTGTATGCACCGATTGGTCGGTAGCAAGACCCTGCTATCCACTGCTATCCATCGTTCCAAGGCGGCATGATCAACTTCTGCCGGTATAAAGAGGAGCGCCTCGCTGTTGCTGCTCACCATCGTCCGTCCATGAAGTGCCGTTGGTTAGGCGAAGGTGGTAGTCATCACTGGCATGAAGGAGGAGTGGCTCAGTGACGCAGCGCACCGGGCCGCTAACAGACACTTTCATGCATGCGGCGAAATTGTAGGACGTGCAAGCTTTGGACTCGACGAGATTGGAAATGGTGGACAAGTTGAACCAGGCTTGCATGGTCAGCCTGTGACCAGGGTTTAACTCAGGTGAATGGCATGTGCACTTCAGCACGCAATAGCCAACATGCCAAAACGCGTGGGGTGTCTTTTGTTGCTTTCGTCATTTTTGTTGATCTTGTCTGCTTTGTTTTGGTTGGGGGATTCGGAGGAGGGAGGGAAAGATGCAGATGAAGGCGCACAGAAAAAGAAAGAAGACAACAACAAAGGAAAGAAGATGAAGAAGAATAATAACAAAATAAATAAAGATAGAAAGAAAAACCTGAAGACAGGAAGAAAGACACAATGAACGAACGTGTAGAAAGAACGACATACTGACATACTGTACAGACAGAAACCAAGGCACGGAATGCAGCCTAAACTATCAAAACACGAATGACTAATCATTACCAATCATGCTAAGCATTGCCTATAATCCTTTTACTAGTACAATCCATCCAAACAAATATAATCATGCTAATGATTGCCTATTATCCTTTTACTACTACACCAAGCTGTCCAAGCGCAAATGAACATACGATGTACTGCTTATATTCCCTTTACTCGTTTTCAACCGATATCATCCGAAGAATAATCATGTGAAGTATTGCCTATAATCTTGTCACGTCTACACCAAGCAACCCAAACACAAATAATCATGCTAAGTGTTGCCTAGAATCTTTTTACTCTTACTACCACACCAAACCGTCCAAGCTCAAATGGACCGCAACCCACACTGTCCAAGCACGAATAACCATAGTAAGGGTTGCCTACAATCCTTTTACTACCACACCAAACAACCCATTGCCTCTCATCCCTTCTACAATTACGCCAGGGAATGCAAATAGAAATAATCATAGCCTTGCCTATAATCCCTTTTCTCCCATGAGCTCCACATCATGCAAACACGAATAATCATACTAAGTACTGCACATAATAGTTTCGCTGGCTATTTTACCATGCCATCGTATTGATCAGCAACTCATTCCAACATCCTCAAGTCTTCTATAGTTGTTGGCCAGACCACTTCAAGAAGCGTCTTGATCGTCACCGTCACATGAATCTGTATCGCTACCTCAAATGTAGTTGATTCCATGAATGTAAACTTCTATCTAAATGGCAAAGCACCGTCATCAGAATGCAGCATTAGAACGGAATATCTTCTTTTTGTGGTATCTCGTCTTACCACTACACGAGTTCCGGTATCATGTCGAAAAACAAATCCTCTTTTGCAACGCCAACACCGTCAATCAGGAGGGTTCAGGGATTGGAGTTTGGGGTTTCGAATTTAAGCTTGTAGTTCCCTGCTGCACCAGCAGATTTTATGTTCACGACTTGTTAGAGTACGTGAACACCAGGGTACCTGGATTCCAAACGAGCATTCAATCAATCATAAACTACATACTAAGTAGATCTCATTTAAGTGGTGCTTAAACTGGACAAACAAGCTATCAAAAATTCGCTTGGCACCTAACTCAGATGATAAGTTGTTTGATGCTGCAACCTAGATTCGCACGTCCTGAGAGATAATTTTATCGCTAACGCGAGGCCGCCTCGGCAACCGTAGTCGAGGCTAGGAGCGGAGCGAAGCCGCGCCGCGCAGCCGCCGGCTCATCGTGAGTGTCGGCCCAGCCCCACACCCCCCNCCCCCTCGGAGCCGACCGGACCGGACTCAAGCATTGCATGGCTTTCGAAGCCTGTAAACAAAAAATAAACACACAACCCAAACCATATATCCAAAAAAGAATGCCCTGCAAACCAGGAAATGTACGAACATCAGGTTGTGTTCCGAAACCCTCACCGAAGCACGAACAAAGCAAAAGCAGATGAACAAACACATGCCAAATGAACATACACATGCCAAAAAACAGCAACAAACATCGTGGCTCCGGCCAGAACGGCACAGACGGAAGGAGAGGACTTTGAGCCCGTTGTTTGTTTCAGGTTTCTCGTTTTGGCTTCGTCGTGTGTTGGTGGATTGACCGCACACAACTTGATGCACAAGGAACAGTCAACAGGTCGCAAGTAGTGTGAAGCACCCACGAGTGAGTCGTGCCAGCGCCTACACCCAGCGAAGTTGAGACGGTGCCCAGAGCTCTGGTCAACACCCCACCAGAACTAGAAGGCCCTAAGGGCCTTAAGGCTGGAGTAGACGACGAAAGGTGCATCCACAAATAGCGCAGCTGACCCGGCATCCTGCCCTCTTGGAAATGCTTCGTTTCAGCTTAAGGCTTGCGAAGGGTACACGGTATACGCACTGCCGAGACCATGATTGATTGCAGGTTGATGCAGAACTCTCTGCTGCACAAGAGCGTCACAACGCTGAGCTGCAAGACATGTGGACTGCCGAGAACGAGGCACTGAAGGACCTCCTTGGTTCTCACCAGGGTTAAGCGGGGGAATTGGAGGCCGCGGAGGCAAAGGCCATCAACGACAAGCTCACACGACAGCGCAACTCTGCAGACCGCGCCCCACGCTCGGATTACTGCAAGTCCAGTGAAGTGTCGCGCGGTAGTTACTGGAGCTGCCACACGTCATCATCGTGGGTTTGTCGCCGACGTTTTCGTGCGCAGTGCACCGCTGCCAAGGTTGTGGAGGATGCAGAAAGAAAGCGAGCATCTGTGAAGGTTGGCCACGGTTGGAAACCGATCGCCTGTGGTTCTGAAGTGATGCACTGGGAGGAACGAGTCCGTCAAGGGGAACAGCGCATTGAGCAGTTGCGGGAGCAGGCCTGGGTCGCTTGGGCGTGAGCGCTCATGAGGCGGACGTTCTCCGTGGCAGACTCTGGGAGGTCACTGCACTGCAGAGCCAGATTGCTGAGAGCCCCGAGGGCCTGGAGAAGGTAATTGTGCCAACAGCATTGGCGGATTCTTGACATCACGGCGGCGAGGAGATCGAAGAGCTGAAGAGTGGTGTGTGCCAGCTGAAGGCAAGACAAACCAAGTAACCACAGCGGTTTGTAGCTGTGCAGATGAGATGCATACACAAATCAACGCTGGTCCCTAGAGGTAGTTACTACACCTCCATGCCGAGAAACTGATCTGAGCCTATTGGTGCCTGAGAGGCAGTGCTTGAAGAAAAGGCCAACCAGCGCAGGGCACATTCTCAGCGAGATCAGGTTGTCTGCAGGCTCGGACGTGCCTGATGCAAGACAACGCGCTCTTCAAACAACGTTTTGTGAGGCTGCTCAGGCATCTTGAGAGCTACAAGGACGAGTCGCTTGTCTTAAATTGGACACAAGTGCCTCACTGCCTATTGGGCTACGCTAGCCTTGAATCGAAGCATGCTTTGTGCTCAGGCTGACCCGCCCGGGACTCAGAGCGATTCGGAAGTGCCTTGCAAATGCTCGGCCCCACAAGGTGAGGGACACTGTGCATTTGTCTTTTGCAGGAGTCGGAAGTGTTGCAGCGAACGCCGAGAATGCAAAGCAGCGTGCTGCTGCCGCGCGAGAAGACTTAGCAAACCTGCGGCAGTCTCTCGAGGCCGTCCGGCATCCCAATTGTAAGCTCAGGTGAGGTGTGAATCATTTTAAAGCTCACGGTGTTTCTCCTCTTTTTGGCCAGACTGTCAGAATATGTCGGAATCACAGCGATTTTGCTTTGGATGGTGGCTCCCTGCCCGTTCTCAAAGGTCTGTACATTCCCCATCTCCGAAATCAAGCTGCGACGGGGAAGTGCGTCTGTAATAGCCCAGAATTCGCCAGCTCAAGAGAGTCCCATTTCTGCAAGAACGAAGACGAAAGCTTCCGTGGGTTCCCTAAGTGAATCAATCACAGTTCCTCCCTCACCGTTGCTGGGTGCCGGCGGCATAGGCTACCAAGCAAGACGGCACTGAGCTGGAGCAGTGCGATGCTCAAATGTGCTGACGAAACAGCATCGGCATTGTGAGGGTCTGCGATTGCGGTCGCAATCAGTCGCTGCTGCGTGAGAGCTGAAGTTTTCAAGAACTGGTCGGCGCGCATGAGGAATTATAGTAGGGGTTGAGTACTTCGGAAACTGTGGTGAGGTCCTTGAAAGGTGTTGTGGCGGACAACGAGAGAGCCAAGCAGGCACACCGAGCTGAAGAAAGTGTGGCTTTCTCTGCGGCTCTGCGGTTGGTGTCCTGCGAGGTGCATGCTGAACGCATGGAGCAGTTGGAGGTGCCCGACGGGAGCTGCGTCTTCGGTCTTTGCACTCACCAGGGCTGCGAGGTCTGCATGTGTACCTGGGATGCACAGACAGCGCCAAGAATCTACCATAAGATTATTGTTCGATATACGGTTCGGTGCACACCTCCGGCGCCGCATGTCGGAAATTCAACATGCCAAATGGAAGCGGCCCGTCGGAGTCGCCGTGATCTGCCTTTGATCGTTGTGGGTTTTGGATTGCTTTCGACTTTTGGATTCGCGGCAGAAGCCGCATGGAGATGGCTGCTTGTGTGTCTTCCTGAGCCTTGCTAGTGTGAAGTCTGCATTTGCGTCTGATCGATTTGCCATCATGTAGCCGTACTGAACGACCGAAGCCTCGGGCATGGGTAGGGCGCGGTAAACCATGAGGCACCATGACCGTTGGGTGCCTGCTGTGCTGAGCCGGCCAGGTCCGGCGACAAGCAGCTCTGCAGCAGCACCAAGAGCTGCAAGCAAAGCGGTCAGAGGCTACCTGCCGCACGTGTGCACAGCCAGAATTGCTTGAATAGCGGCATATATAGCGAGGAGCAGCGACAGCTTCACCAGCTACAGTCGCAACGTCTTGAACTGGAAGCCGAGGTGGGATGTCACATGGTGTCACTAAAGTCGCTGACGTTCATTTAGGATTGTCTCGGGCTTTCAGAGTGTGCATACCTTTAGGCGTGGGCGAGAACGGAGCAAAGTTGGTGCACCTATAGGGGGCTTGAGCGGAGCAAAGTTGGCGCATGTACTACAGGCTCTCATGCATTGACAGCACTTGTGTCGGAACGCCTATCTAGTGCGGAGCAGAAGACAGAGAGACAAAACGGGAGATGGGCCGCCCGAAAAAGCGCGGGCATGGACGGCCGGACGGTAGCAAGTTGCGCTCAGAGCAGCGATGTCAGCGATGTGGCGTGCAGTGCCAACCTTCCTCGACTCAACCGCAAGTTGATTTCAGGTTGCTGCTGTTCGGCGTGCGCACGCAGCTGAGATGGGAGAACTCCGTGTGACGTGGAAGGCTGCTCTTCATTGCACGTAACACTGCTGCAAATGGGAACACGGGCCAGGCTGTCATTGATAAAGCAGAGTCCTACAACCTCTCCTTGGATGCTCTTTTTCATGAGCACTGCGCCTTGGAGAATATCTGATGCTGACATCTGAGTTGAGCGACAAACTGTGTCGTGGGTTGGTCGAAGTCGTAAGTATGCATTGCGATGTCGTTTAACAGTTTAGCAAAGTCACTAGCGGCATGGTTCGTGTTTCACAGCCGCCCATGTCCGGTGAAATTTCATGTAATTGCCATCCTTTGTGACTACAGGTCATGGAGACGGCACAGTGCTCTGAATTGTGGCAATGGTCATGCTTGCATGCTGGCACCGGTACCAGCAACCTTTGGGCTTTCCAAGCCGATGCAGCGCTGTTTTGCAATTCGCAGCCCGTACATATTGCACGCAATTTGATTGCACGATGTATTGCTGATCCCGGTCTACTGGAGCATGCTCTTCAGCGAGCTGCTCTGGAAGGCATAGTTTTTTGTGTGGTGAAGATCTTTGTTAATGCAAGCAGGGAGCTCCGATCCGGCACCGCTCGAGTCACAACCTCGCTCAGCTCACGACCGACGCAGTGGTACCATTGTTCGGATTTGTTCTTAGCCGTGGAGGTCATCGAGAAGGGCTCAGCCGTGCACTGCGTTTCCGCGTATGAAGGTGATGCCAGGAGCTGAGCGGCCATCTGACGACAGCGGACAGCGAGTCGAGTGCCTTTGAGTGGCTTTGTTGCGAAACAGGTGCTCATTCTGGGCAGCGATGGCGTGCCTGCCTCTGAAGGAACTCGAGAGATGCAGCAAGGAGAGAAGGAGAGACAAAAAGCAAGGAGCCAACTGGTCCTAGTCCTAGCCCGACGAAGAAGTTCGCCGTATGTTGCCATCAGAGAATCCATGAAGCAGCGCAGATTGCAGACATCGATACCAGACACACAAGCGAGCGGTTTGGGTGTCCGCACACAAGACCGGATTGAGAATCGCTGGGAACGGGGCCAGCACAAGCCCAGGGGAGATAAAACTGGCAGAGTTTCTGGAACAGTTTGATTCATGACATCTGCTAATCTAATAATCATGCTGTGCAGCGTGAGCGAAGAGTCGAGCAACCTGCGCCCAGGTCTTTGACAACCTCTTTCTAGATGAGATCGTGGAGGTGTGTGATGGTGGGAGGGGTCGGGAAAGGGCGCGCATGTGACACACAATCTGCTCTACCCATTCTGTCTCTGTCTCTCTGGCCTGCCTTGCCCTGCGAGATCTGCAACGAGATCCTGCCAGCACCGACCGCCAACCACTTCTCGCCGATGCCAGCACAATACCTGAGCCAGGCTACGATTCTCTGAGCTCGCCGAGCCTGAGTTGGTGCACTTGACCTCCTCGTCGGGTTTGTTGAGCACGATTTCCAGTGATTGATGAGACGGGAGATGCTGAGCATTTCTGTTGCGAGAAGGGCACAGAATCTGGGGGGGACTTGACCTGGGGAAGTCGGTTGATTACCACAGAGAATTTCCGAAGAAGGGGTACGGTGTGTACACAGCTACTGGTAGCATCTACTGACAAGAGAGAAACTTTCGCAGACGATCAGACGTTGGCATTCAGACACGTTCGGGATGCCCTCAGTAGGTCGATAGAATCCGATAGAGGACGGGAACTTTGCATGTCACATATTAGTCCCGTATGTACGTGTGTGTGTATGTATGTATGTGTGATATATACACATGTATATGTATATACATGTGTGTATTTATATGTATATGTATAGGTATAGGTATAGGTTTTCGGTGTAGGTATAGGTATAGGTATTGGTATATGTATATGTATATGTATATGTATGTATATGTGTATGTATATTATGTACTTGTACATGTATATTTGTATGTGTATGTGTATATATATATATATACACATTATGTATATACGTAAGCATGCATGCATGCATGCATTCGTGCATGTACGTGCAGCACAGCAGGTTGTTGTCGGCCAAGAGCCGTAGACAAATGATCCAGATAAGCCAAGCAGGTAACCAACGGCCCAGCAGCAGCAACTTTGATCCTAAATGAATGACGGAACTAGGCACAGACCCAGAAATGCTGGATGATCTTGGACCCATGTAAACTATGTCCGCTTCGTCTCTCGATCTTGCTGATGGTTTGTAGAGACGTTGGTAGGCAGGTCCTCGCTGGTAGCTGCTTCCCAGTTCAGAGCAATGTTGCTTAGTCTGCGCCTTGGAGGCAGCTCAGCGCATCGTGAAGGAGTCCCACGCGAAGTCCGACTGCGTCAATGGGCAGTTCCTCGACACGCCCATTGGCAAAGGCCCGGCTGCCCGGCACTCCAAGCGATGCTCCGTGATGCTGCGTGTATGCCTTCTCTTTCGAGCTCTTGGAGGTGGGAAGGTAGACGACACCTCCGTGGTTGTAGGCGAGATCATCGAGTGGACGGAAGCTCACACACAGATCTGGTCGGAGGCAATCCGCCATAAGCTGGTGCCACCTGGCAGACTCAGTGGCAGTTGCAGACTGGCAGGTGAGAAGGAATCGGCGTTGGAAGGACGTCATCTCCTGTGGTGGCCTGCAGTCCTCTGGCTAAGCAAGTACATGCGAGCCGCACAGTTGCACGATGCTGCACGTGGAGCCCAGACCTGACCTTCTCAGGTGCGGCATGGGCCCAAGACATCCTTGCTCCTGTGAGGTGCAGAGCCCCGCGAGATATGGTAGCATTTGCAGTGGACGATTGCACGCCACGAGAGGAGCAGCACAAGAGCACTGTATGTTGACATGCGCGTGCAGCTGCAAGATCACGCAAGCATGTTCATGTCGTCAGCCCTGACTGGCCAGCGTTCCCCGGCAGGGTAAGGCGTTGTCATTTCTTGAATATGACAGGGTGAGGATGATGAGCGGAGCCGGTTTCGTGGACGAAGTGCAAACCTAAGCTTGCCGACGTCCATGAAGCCTGCTCAAGACCTGGAGAAGGCTCCAGGCACCAAGTGGCATCGTGTGAGGATGAGGTGATGAGGCCATGTGTCGGATTCTGAGGCGAAGATGCTAGCGAGTGTGCCTCTCAGACTTAGCGACTCATGCCAGTGACCCCGCAGTTTTGCCGCTGACCTAGTCTGGCACAGGGATGGCTCCTCCGACGAAGAGGAAGGTGTTTGCTCCATTGCATAGGAGTGCTTGTTTCACGGTTCCGTAGATCCAGCCGCTCACCGTTCTGCATTGCCGGCACAAGTTTCTTTAAATCTCGAAGGCAAAATGTCCAAGGACGGGCGCAGCTAGCTGCGTAATGACATAGTGTATTGTACGGTCAGGACGTCAGTGCGTAACCGCCTATTGCCGCTGCGTGGTCCGTTTTGTGATGTCAATTGGAACGGCTTCTTAGCTGACCTCGCAGATGCAGAATGTCGAGGTGGCCAATAAAATTATAGGATGTTGTTGTACGTATTCAAGTAGGCACATCGATGGCAAAGTGTTTGACCTGGGACATCACTCGGTCGTAAAGCCTCACAGCCTGAGCGCATGGGCACTTAATGCCTGCAATTAAGAATTCACGCGAATCTTGGTGCATAACCACCGAGTGTGCGCGAAACATCTGCGATGTGGTTGAATTTCGGAAACGATCGCACAGCACAGCGCACTGTTGTTACCACAAATGTTGGCGATGTGTTTACAAAGGACTTTCCTTCCTTCCTTCATTCGAGCCCCTCCTGGCTACACAGTCTGATTCGAAAGTCACTTGCTGACAGCACCATAGCCAACACATTATCCGCAGATAAGATGTTTCGGAAATTGTCTGCATGACTACAGGCCGTGATCAGCAGCAGAGTACCGGCGATGACCGAAGCTAGCAGCCCTGGCATGCACTCTTCCACGCGGCACCATGCAGCACATTTCCATGCAATCATGTCCATCGTTTGCCTTGAATGGTGCAATGGTATAGGACATTTTCCAGGCTCTGGAACTGTCTGTCATGGATAAGACGGACGAGGCAGTGTTCGTTGGCGTGAGGCTGCGGCCCTTTTTGGGCTATGAATCGCGACAGCAATGCCTTACCGCTTCCGGGAAGCTTATCTCCGTGGTTGGAGAGTTTCCTGACAAGAAGAAGAAGGACTTCGCGTTCGATTGTGCGATGGATAGCACTGATGCTTCCAAGCCGGACTACGTTTCGCAGGAGAAGTGCTACGAAATGATAGGGCGCAGAATGGTGCAGCATTCCATTTCCGGGTATCATACATGCCTGTTCTGTTATGGCCAGACCGGCAGTGGAAAGACCTTCTCTTTCATGGGCAAAAAGAGTGAGCCGGAGCAGGGTCTGCTGCCACGGCTCCTACGGGACCTGTTCGGACAGGTGGAATCCTTGCGTAGCTTAGGTGGCCAGGTGCAGTGCCGGGCGCAGATGCTGGAAGTCTACAACGAGAAAGTTCGGGATCTGCTCGAGGATAGGGAAAAAGCAAAGGCGCCAGAGATTCATGTGCATCCAAAGGTGGGGGTTTATGTTGATGGGGCTACCGACGTGCAGATTGAGACTCTGGAGCACCTTCAAAAGCTGCTGGAAACCGGGCTTTCGAGGGCAAGCGTGGCAGCCACGATGCGAAATGCCACAAGTTCTCGTGGGCATACACTTTTCAGGCTTCTAATGGAGAAGCACGAAGCTCACACAGTGGTGTCCTCTGAGGTTTTCTGCGTGGATTTGGCCGGGAGAGAGAACGAGAAGACTACGAAAGTAACTGGTGAAAACTTCGTGGAGCTCACGTTCATCAATCGAAGCTTAATGTGGCTTGCCCAGTGCATACAAGGGCTTGGGCGGCAAGCGCGTCAACGCGGGAACTCGGACGAAGTCGATGGCTCGAGCCGTGCTCGATTCCGCAACTCCAAGCTCACCTTGCTGCTCTCCAACGCCCTCACGGGCAACTCGAAAACGTGCTTGTTGGGGACGCTGAGCCCTGCAGCGATCAACCTAGATGAAAGCTATGTCACACTCAACTTTGCGAGCACCGTTAAGAGTATCAAAGTTACCGCAAAGCGTGTTGCGAAGGTGGACAAGGACTCTCTCATCCAAAGCTTGAATGAAGAGCTGCGAAGCCTGAAGGACCAGTTGAACAGCGCGACACCGAGAAATGCGCAAGACCTCGATTCTCAAGCTGGCTTCATTCGCAACATGATGGAGAGCTACAAGGCTCGATGGGAAGAAGCGCAGAAAAATGCCGATCTCTTGCGAAGGCAGAAGGATGATGCATTGCAGAATCTTGCAATATCGAGATGGAGGTTTGCCAGAGCCACAATGAAGAACGAGCTTCGGGATGAAGCGGCCGAGCTGCAGGGCACGCCCTCACAAGGCACGCCAGGCACACAGTGCACACAGTCGAACGGAGCTTCCCCGGTTAGCCCCGAGAGCTTCGAAGTGCACTTCGACCCGCACGAGACAAGCGAGCACAGGTTACCTGACGGTCCTAGCGGTGCTTCCCAAGTAGAAAGCATGCGATACCAGCAGCCCCCCGCGAACTCTGCGGAAATGGGTGCATGGCTGAACCACTGGCGAACACCGGCCGCATCAGACAGCTGCTTTTCTGCAATTTAGATCGAAGCGGTTCTTGGTTCTGGGCAGCTGGAGTCCGCGCGGGCTACTGCTTCACTGAGCAGGTGGATCACGCGGGCCGTTGTAGTGACTAGGGGGTGGCGTATTGACTATTGATCTGTATGGCGGCCTTGGAATCATATGCTACTGAAGGGATTGTGAAAACACCTTGTCTGATGCTGGCTCAGCTTTTCAATATCAACTCACGAATTGTCTGCATGTGCTCCATCAGAACTTGTGAGTCACGAGACGCTGAGGTCCCATGCCGCCAGCTTGCAAGCAGCACTACGGGTAGTTTCCTGAAGCTGGCCCAACCAACTGTTTTGCTTTTGACGGGTGCTTTGCATCGAACGAGCTGTCACAGCTTCGCAAAAGGTGGCCACCGATACCCAGAATCTCGGCTCGAATGAGTTCCAATGCACTTGGCAGAAGACCTGTTGACACACCTTTTTGTGCTTTTATGTCGTGCCAGGCTTGGTCATCTATTCCAAAGATCCCAGCTTCAGTGGCCGACTCATCTTTCATGCTGAAGAAGAAGGCAGTGGAACCAGCCGTGTCAGGCATGCAGCTACAAGCTTCCGTGATAGTCTCCTGTGCAGGGCGGCGCTACATCCTGGGATGTGCTTCAGCCGCCGAAAGGGGATCACATATGCGATTTCAGGTGGCTTGGAGAGCCTAGGTTCATCCCGGTGTGATTTTCAGCTACCACAGACGCCAGGCATTTGCTGCTCGGATGCATGACCTGTCCAACTGTGGTTGGCTCATGTTTGTTATCGTCTGGATGCCGTACAGGTTTCGTAGGGGGTTCATTTGCCAGTCGCAGGAGTGCCTGTCGACGTGTTTCGCTCAACAATGCTTGCAGCCGAGCCTTTGACCGTGCCGGCAGCCGAGGTCCAGAGACATGCCTCATTTGGCAGGACAGTTGTTTCAATGCAGCACCCTCGTAAGCATCAACGTGTGGTAGTACTCCAGAGACTAACACTTGGCAAGCTTTTGGACACAGCCTCCCGCCCAAAGTGCTTGTCCGAGATTACAGGTCCGTTACCTGTTAATGTCCTGTGTAGATATGTTATGTTGTCGCAACTTTCTTTGACTGACATGCTTGCCCACCTCAGTTTCAGAACATCCTTGTCAACGGAAGATCCGGTAAACTTTGTTTCGCGATGGGACCGACCCAGCACTGCCAGAAGTCGAAGTGCGTGTTTGCTTGGCATGGGTGCAAGCAGCATTGCAAGTACAGTTACAGACTCTGAGGGGCAGAAAGGTTTGCACATCCTTTTGTTGGGCTTTGGGGGTCTCTGATTGCTTCGGCGGGGTTTTTGCACCGGCGTCCGGTGTCTGGGCGCGGCGGCCAGAGGACGCAGGCAGCAGCAGCGGCGGCGGCGTGCGTAGGTTTGACGGACAGCAGAAGTCAAGCTTGCCAATCTTCACGAAGGAGGATGCAGGAGGAACCTCCGAATCATGGGTCTGAATCCGTTCTCAACAGTCGCTTACCATTCACTTAGGTGGTAGAGGACTAGGTCAAAATTGCGTGCAGGACCTTATCTTCTGGTCCGTTCACAATAGTTGAAGGGGGGAGGGGGGAGCCGCGCCACGCAAATGATTGATGTAGAGCCACTAAGGCAAGATCCCGGCAACATTGTGCCCCCCCCCCTGTTGGTCCGCCCCACCACCTCAAGTCCATCATGGCTCATTAAGCAACATGGGAACTTGCGCTTTGTGCTGACGTGGCCGAGTGCGTCTGCGTAGCCGTCTGACCCCTCAGTAGTTAGGAAAGCAGCCACGAGGACAAATCGAAACTGCTCGTAGATGGCCCAGTTATTGCTGACGCAGGGACACTCCGACGCGCAATGAGGTCGGTGAAGGCACTACGATACGACAAACGTGAATCTTCATGTGGGCCAGTGTCAAGGAGAATAAGGCTATCATCTTGCAGGCTTAAGCTTCATGGCACTACGAACGTGCTTGCATCCACACTGCCCTGTCGACTCTGCTTTCGTATTTTGACGAGTGGGGATGTGCGATTCCAGGACTCGGTTGTAGCATCATGAAACTATTTGGCCTCCTGCGTCCCCGAGCGACGGCGCGGATTTGGGTATTGCATTCTTAGCTGTTGCTTCTCTACAATCGCATGATGGTGCAGTTGCTGTTGTGAACATGTCACTGGCAGCAAGGACAGTCTCTGCCAGTGTTGTTGCAGTCGTGCGGCCTAGCTTTCGTGGCCCTCTTCGAGTTCCAAATAGCAAACTCTCCTAGCGCAAATTGCGTGTCAATGGCATCTAGCTTACTCAACTCGACGTTCTAGGTCTTCTTCTTCAACCTGTGCAGTTGCTGCGACGGTACTTCCTACCAGGAGTCGGGGCGCCTTTTCCTCAAGCCCTTGGGGATTATTCTTCTGCCTTCGGCCGCCATTGAGGCTCACAGCCTGCACTTGGCGAGAGGGGTGCGGCATTCATGGGCTTTGCATCCCTGGACTCGAGCTGCCTCCCTCTTTGGTTGTGTTGTGCAGTGCACGGTAGATCCGACATGTTCTGCATCGTGCAAGACTTGCAACGGATGTCATCAAACCGGAAGATTCTGCAAAGGATGCATGCAGGCGGTAGGTGGGCCAAGCTGCGAGCAACAAGCCTGGGCGCCCTTCCCCGAGGTCAACGGCACACGACTCGTTCGCGCCGAAGCTAAAGAGCTGCTTCATCAGGACTTCGTCGTGCTCGGCCAGTCTTTCAGGCTTCCTTTGCCGCCGTGCACGCTGAAGGGCCTGGCAAAGCAAAGTGCTCCTTGCATTCTACTGCGGCCTCACTTCCGAACTGCCAGTGCATCGGATCAGTCAGGTGGTTGAGAAACGCAGACTAGTCGGCACTGTTGGGCAGGTTCTTCGTCTTCACCAAGCCGGATCCTACGGTACAAGCCCTCCTGTTCAGTGGCCGTGCAGAGGAAGGCTCTTGGGTTCCCAAAACTCTTGCGACACTGCAAGTCCTTGGGCTTCCGGTCCAGCAAGCGAGTTCTAGATGATGAAAGCCCAAGTCTGTTGATGTGATGTTTCTTAGGACATCCGTCTCAGTTCGGAACTAAAATAGCTTACAAACAAAATGCCAAGGTTGTCTGAATTCTTCATGTTCGCTGAATCGCTAGGCAAGGAAGAAAGCACACAGCCGACATGTTTGGCATAACAGTAGAAGCAATGCGGCAAGCCTAGCGGCGACCGCCGCCAGGGAACGGACGCAAAGTCCGTGACATCTTTCGGAAGCGAGCGGCCAAACGGGCTTCAAGTTGACGTTCACAGTTGGCCCGCCACATGATGGCAGCCGAAGCGAATGTTCACCTCTAATCTTGGGAGGTGCAAACGACGAGTCCACCAACTCCGCCATCAGAGGCTCGGAGTGCTTCTCGTGCTCTCGTCTTAAGCTCGGAGTGCCGAGTGAGTTTATGAGTTCAGTCCTGAAAATGACGCTGTCTCGAAGGCATCATTGCTGAGCGGGCGTGCTCGCCACTCGAAATGGAACGGGCCAGACGATACCTGCGCGCATTGGAAGAGGACATGGTGTCCAGCACATCATCGAAGGACGAGTTTTTGAAGCGTGCAATGCAGGCACGGAACATGATAGAGGATGCCAAAGTTTTTTCCAAAGCTCTCAGGCCACATGATGGTTTGAGTTACGAGCTGCTTACTTTATCGCCGGTGCTGTCACTGCACGAGCTGGGGACCCCCAGTCTGTGCATCAGAGTCTTGAAAAATGCAAACCTCGCTCCAACTGAAGTCGCACTCTGGAGCTTCAGTACGTTCCAGAGCCGATTGAACCTCATGAGGAATGCCTACAATCGCACCTTTCGTCCTGCAGCGCCTGCAACTGATGATCCATGGCGGGAGATGACAGCTTTCTGGCCCGTGGGCGCAGCCTGCGAAAATCACAGTGCTCAGCCGCAGCACCCTCTCGCAGTCAGTCCTCCCACTCCCGTCCCTGCCTACCGGACACAACTGCAGGCTGCAACCGTCTTGAGCCCACAGTGGAGGACGCCCATACAGCCATTCCAGATCGGTTTCCAAGCTATTCCAGCAACTGTGTCCTACAGGGTGCCCTCGACTCCATCGCCGTCCTGTACATCATCCCCGCGAATGGCTGCTCGAAGTGTGCGAAACCTGGAACAAGCAGCATCAGCTTCACCGTCTACACGGTACCGAGAAATTTGACCGCAGCTGCCCGGTCCAGACAAGCTTAGGTCCTAGGTGGGATTCTCATAGCTTCGGGGATTCGACTCTCAACTTCCCTGCAGGGCCACATGCCGAACAGTCCCCTCGCTGCTTTAGTTAGAATTTGCCACAAAGTTGGAAGCTAGTAGTTGGAGGGGTCTTTATGCTGGTTTTGTGAGGGCAGGAGAAAGGGAGGAAGAAAAAAAAGCAAGGAAGGAAGGGATTCCAGATCTTTGTCTTCCAAATGCGTTTTGTGCGGCTTTCTTAACCTTACTTTCTGCAAACTTGGTGTGAAATATCCCCTTCAACTTTAACATCTTAGAACCTCCATTCCTGACGGGGGTTCTATATTCTCAAGTTGGCTTGACGATGCCATGATGATATGCCACTCTCATTCTTGTGTTGAAACTGAGCAGCCCGCTTGTGGTTCTGCTACGATAAACGAGTGTTCGTAGCGACGGTAAAGGCACCACCTTTTGGGCTACAGAGCTTGCGCTTGCGAGGGCTTCCCGCAATGGGTTCGGATGCGCGGCTCGCTGCAAGGATTCCCTGTAAAGACTATCCACAACTCCATCTTGCTGCGAGATCCGAGACTATATTTCAAGCGATCCAGGCACATACAATACCATCCACTCTAGGTAGTCCACTTTTCAGAATGTCGTGAAATCTCGGTTCTAGTCGGCCAAAAGTTTCGGTCCTGATGACCATGCGCCCTCAATTCAGCTTCGGTGTCTCCACTGTCGGCTTATGAGGGGAAATGCTTGCACTAGACTCAGCTGCACATGGTGCCGACTTGTGCTGCAAATGGACGAGGTACTTGCCGGCATGAGCTTGTGTTGCCTGACATGATGGAGAACCTCACCTTCCTGTCCAAAGCCGAGCTCGTCTAAGGCACGGCAGAGCTTTCGAGATCAGGCGCAGCTCTCTTTCCGCACACGTGTCGGCGTTAGCATCTGACATCGTCAAAAGACGTGTTCCTTCCGATGGTGCGGCCGTGTGATTTATGTCACGTTTTCAAATTTTATGGCCTCGCTTGCCGAGCTGCTACGAGAGGCTCCGCATGAGAGAACAACAAGCCAGTGCACCCAAGTGCTTGCTCATCCTGCTGATGCAATGGAGGGAAACTGTACTTGCCGCAAATTTGGGTCCGAGTGGAAGACATGCAGTTGCTCATTTCACGCTCAGGTCTGAACTGCCTCGCTTTGGTAATTTGATGTCTGGTCGTTGCGAGTGCTAAACAAGGCAAGACCCGCCAGTTTCTAATTCCTTCTTCTAAAAGCATTTATAGCTCCGGCCCGTGGCCGCTTTCGATGTCGTCGCCTGAATAGCTCCCTTTTTAAAGGGTTCTGAGATCCGTTCGAGTCATGGAACTGGCTTGCATTGAGGTTGGAGCCACCGCTTGGCCCTGAAGGAGCTCGGGACAACATTCGCTGGCCAAGGTTTTGATGACCTGGATGTTGCACTGAGCGTAGATTGAATCCACATGCAGCGCGACACCTGCATGCCCGATAATCCTTCGTCGTTGCAGCTGTGCTGCTTCAGATCATTAGCCATATCGGCCATGAGAAATTATTAGAAGTATGCCTCGCGTGTGCGCCCCTTACAATCGTTGACGACCTCATAGCTTGTCTGTGAAATAAGGTTGGATAGGGCCCAGGCCGCGTATTGAGCTTTCTGGGGATTGACCTGTGCGGCTGGCTGTTGCCCTGTCATCAAGCAGGAAACAGCTCCGGCCGTTACAGCCGCAGGACGTTACTGCAATTTAGCTATTCCGCATCCATGTGCAGTATTCCTGCCGCAGTTTGATTGTACCGGCTGGGTGGAGGAGCAGGGCTCATCGGCACAGAAGCTCCGAACAACAAGGTTCGGACAAAATTGCACTTGTCCAAATCTGTGCAAGCGGCCCAGGTTTTTAGAAGGTTTCTGCCAAGCCTTGGTTTTTCAACGGTTTGGCCAAGCCTTGGTTCGGCCCATGGTTCCTTGGTCCGCTGGTCCCTGCTGCCTGGTGTCTAGGTCCTGGTTTCCTCCCCGGTCGTGGTCCGCAGTCCCCCTTCCTGGCTGTCCCCCGGTCCGCGGCCTACTGCTACTGCTACTACTACCACCACCACTACTACTACTACTACCACTACTACTACTACTACGCATTGTTTCGTGTATTTTTCATGTTCACCACTACTACTTGTTACATCACCATATCTCACCTACATTATTTCTCTTTTTATTCTTATTCATATTCTCGCTATTATCACTATTGTTACTTTCATTGATATTGTTACTGTCATTACCGTGCTTACTATTCTTACTATGGAATTAGGCCTACTTTTGCTAGTAATACCAGAATACCAACAACCCCTTTTTCAGCGGCAGAACCCCCTAACCACTTCTTTCTTCTTAAGCCGTGCAAGCTTGCTTTCAAGAACACCGCGCCATCAAAATTATGGCGTCAAGCATTCGTAGACAACCCAACATCCATCATACCAGCATTAATTTTGCAAACGAGGGTGGGTTGCTGTCAGCAGAAACAGAACCCATATGAACCCTATTTCAGGACGCGTGATACAGACATTGTGTTTGCAAATGGGTTGGGCTGCTCGCCCCCAATCTCCCGCTTTCTTCTTGCGCCATGCAGGCTTGCTTTCAAGAACATCGCGCCATCAAACAAATTGCATCGAACACATGACTCTTAGAGAACTTTTCAAAACCCATCATACGGGCATTCTGTTTGCAACTGGGGTGGGGCTCCCCTCTTCTCATCAATATTAGCAGTGTAAGACAGAAAAATGGAGGTTTTCTCATTAGACTTTAGATCATAGAGTGCAAATAGATATTTACCTATTAAATGTGTAGAGCCAAGCCCGAAACAACTATCGAAAAGAAAACATGAATACACTAAATTCCGCTTTGCTATCGAAATTCCCGACCAGCTTGGCAAAAGACGAGCCTTGCAAATTGTAATTACCAAAACCAAAAGCTTGATGCGAAACCAAGCCGTGCAAATTGTAATTCCCTATAGTTGGAAACCAAACGAGCCCCCGCCTATTGCAACTCCCCAGTAGCTTGAAGCAAAACAACAAACAACACCTTGACCATACTTTCGCTCCGCCCTGTGCAAGCCGCAACAACAGCGAACCTTTCCGGTGAGATGACGCTGCCTTTCAGCTCCCTTGCAGGTGGTGCCCGTTGGGTGCCGGCGGATGCTCCGCGCAGGCAGGCAGATGAGGCAAGCTTGCCCCCGACTGCGAGTTATGCAAGCGGGCGAGAGGGGAATTCTTCGAGGATCTTGTTGGTATGCTGATAGACTGAAGATGTAATTATGGTCTGGCCCCCCGCATGACTTGAATGATGTGCGACCCGGAGCCAAACTTTCGTCAGGCGGCCAGCGCTGAGCCGCAGCAGACTCAGCAGTCATCGCAAGGCCGGCTTTGCAATGCTACGCATTTTGGAGCGAGTCTACACCTAGCACGATATGCGCATCTGTCTGTGCATCAGGGGAGAGCAGGAAAAGCTCCAAAGGCCATAGCTAAGCAGCATGTCGACGCAGCTAGCAAGCTTGTGGGGCTTGCGATGTACTCAATCATGGGTGACTTGCAAGGTAAAGGCAAAGGCAAGAGCAGAAACAAGGGCAAGGGAAGTGAAAGCGATTTCAGCAGCTGCCCTAGCCTTTGCTGATGAGTGCACATTGTCATAGCAGTGCCAGAAGGACAGCATCTTGCAGCAGGAAGTAGCGCAGGTCGCTCCTGCGAAGCAGCTGTCAACCTCGCGGGCGACGCACATGAGATGCCTCCGAAGGCAACTTCAAGATTCGAGACCGTTGAAATAGATGCAGCCCTGCTTGCAAATACTGCTGCACTACTGCTGCAGTAACTGGACTGTCTAGTTGATGCAAAGCAGACGCAATCACACTATGAGGACAAAGCATGACAACTCCGGAACGTACATTCAGTCCTATGATCACTGAGCTCATGGATTCGGACAATAGTTTCAACAGTTTGTGCGCTTGATGCGCCTTGAACATCGCAATTATTTCAACACGTGGGTTTTTGTTGTTTCCAAAGTCTAGGGTCGAACGTGTGCTCCACTTGTTTGAGTACGGAGGCAAATTCCCAGCCTCGTCGCTACGGTTCCAGCACTGGAACTGCAAGAAGCTGAGGATGCGTTGTGCTTGCGTTTCTGCGAGTGATGCAAAAGCTGTCAATGCGGCCATGTTGCCAAAAGGTGGCTGAGCGACTTGCGGATCAGCTTTCTCGAGGTATATGGCTGTCGAGTGTTTCTCTGACTCTATCTCGCTCTCTCTCATCCTCTTGCTCTCTGTCTGTCTCGTTTTCTCGCTCTTTCTCTTTCTCGCAGTTGTGAATTATCAGGTTTGCGTTTTGCCGGATGCACTGTCCAGGTTCGTATGACTGTATGATTTGCCTGGCAAAGGCGTGCCGCCTTGTCCGTTTGAACAGGCACCATGGAAACTTGGATAGAATGCTTCGCAATGGCAGGTGAAGCCGAGCCACCACATATGGTCCTGTGACCAATGCTGGGCAGCGTGCCGTACTCGGCTAGGAGGAACTGCAATCGGTATTTTGAAGCGTGCAACTCAGGTTCCACCTGAAGTGCATCAGAAGCTGGGTCCGGCGATGCAACAATGCCAACGGTCCGGAGTTTGAGTGGGCATGTCCAGGCACGACATGTGTAGACTCCGCACACAAACAGCCACACGTAGTAGTGTGCAGGATGTCGCTATCATCGAGTTGACGTGCTGCCGCAGCGCGCTCCACAGCTTGGAAAATAATGCCACTCCCGCTTGACTCCTTGGTGTAAGCAGGTTGATCTGCCTTTGATGTCTTGTAACAATAAGAGTAAGATATGTTCAAGACATGCAGGGAGACCGCTGAATTTGGAATTGAAGAAACCAAACAGTGCTATGTATATATATATATATATGTAATACACATATATATATATATATATATAAATGGAAAGATTCCAAAGGGTTTTCACCCAAGCTAGCCTGAAGGACTGTACATGTGGAAGACAGAGCGTGGAACGTGTGTCGTTCCTTCCTCGTGATTGGAGTCACGGGCAGGAGGAGCACTGGACTTTGGACTTTTGGACGGAGAGAGAGGGAGAGAGAAAGAGAGAGGCAAATCCCCACCACAGCCGTGGCGAAAGGAAGAAACGAGAGAGAGAGAGAGAGATGCTAGACCAAGAGCGTCCGCTGCGTCTGCGGCATTACGGATGCCTGCGAGGGCCTCATGCCATCGAGCAGGGTGGGGAGGTCCCCCCAGAGAATCGATGACGTCTCTCGCTTGCCGAAGTAGTGCTTGAAGATGTTGCACTGTTTTTCGCAAGCGGCTTGTGCTCAAATGTTCGTGTTGGAAAAGTAGTTGTTGTAGTATGACCTGGACCTCCGCGAGCGGGTTGACCGGCAGCATGCTGTTGTCATCCGGCACCGTATTCACCAGGCAAGGTTCTTGTTGCTCTCTGGCGAGTGCTTGTCGAAGTCGGAGGAGTCGCGAACATGCCTGGTATGCAAGGTCCGTCACGTCTTCTCGAGGCTGCAGGAAGGTTTGCTGTAGTAGAGCCTGGAGAATGGTATCCAGTACCTCGGGTGGATGGACTACGGCGCGATCAACCCGAAGGACGAGATCTTCTTAACGCGATGGGGGACCACCCCTTACCAGATTCTGCGAGCCCAGCAGATCATCGAGCGCTTGCTACCGTTCCTTGAGCAAGATGTGGCGGCTCGACTGGCCCAAGCTCACGGTTTGCTGTTTAGCTGGACGACGGCACTCTGGGGCACGCCAATCTTGCTGGCGGAAACGGAAGACCCCTCGCAGAATGCCCTGGGGGACAGAACCCAACCGGAGCAAGAGATGCAGCACGTGAACGGGCTGGCCACCCCGACGCCGTCCTCCCAGCTGCCCACGCAGAAGGCAAGCCGTCTGGGCAGCCACGCCAGCCGCAAGAGTTCCTGACCGACCTGCTCTGGAAAGAAGTACATCGCATCGACGTCGTCGAATGCATGCGGCCTTCTTCGGCACACCAGAGGAAGAGGACGATGCAGATGTGGACTGAGCCGCTCACGTGAGATAGACAGTGACTGAAACTTGCTTCGGGGGGAACCCCCGCTTGACAGCTACCTCAGCGCCCGGCGGAAAACCGCTTCAGATGCTGTGACTCCGTAGGAGTTAGGACCTTACCTGGGCGACATGGCATCCTGAACCTCTGCATCGTTCCATCCTATGAGTCGGTTCTTTGTTGCTGCCCTTGTAAACACCGCCAAGGTCCTCCCCAAACTTCTGCGTTAGGGCTTGCCGGGGTAATTTCGTACAGCTGCTGACTGTCAGCCCAGGACAATAGGAACAACAAAAGCGGAGTTCTCTCCCCTAGGGCGTCCTCGTGATCACAGCGTCTCGATTATTTTCCAGTCTTGGTTGTTTGTTGCTGCCCTCGTTATTGCCCGGGGTTGAACCCGACAGAGAGTCATGCTGGGGAACTAAGCCGTGGCGCACCGTTGCCTTCTGTCTTCTGTAGCCTGTTGTTTAGGTTGTCTCAAGGTCAACTGTAGTCTCACATTTTTGCTTGAAGCGGACGCCCCTGAAATGACATGCTCTCCAGTCCATGACAGTATGAAGCCTCTGGGCCAGCTGACGTTTCACAACACTTGATGGAGGGGGACACCCCAGAAATGATGTGCGCATTCACCAATCTCCGTCGTGTGGTTTACTGTCTCCTTTACAGTTTTTCCGCTCTCCTTTGGTACTGTCTTGGTGTTTCCGCGCTGACATCATGCTTCTCATGAATCAGAAGACCCACACGTAGCAGGGAAAACTCCTGCACGTAATCGCAGCAACGAAACCGAATACATGAGTTTGTGATTTCCATGTCGTATCTTAGCTCACTGTTGTCTTTGAGATTCAAGTGTATTCCAGTTGCTGAAGGAAGCCTTTATGCGAAACATGCATTCAGAGCCGTGGGCAAGCATGCAACTTTCTCGTCCCGCACCTGTCGGGGGCGCACACGCGGGCGGTGTAGGGGGTCAATCCCCTACACCATAGCCTTGGCGAGAGAGATAGAGATGCAGTGATGTTGTAGAGCAGTGCCAGTGCTAATGGTGGTTTGTAGTAGTGGCGGGGGGGGGGGGGGGGGGNGCGGGAGGGAGGGGGGCACGGGTCGCAGAAACCGGCGCTGCCTTGTTGTTGCGTGGTCGCACCCCTCACCGAGCAACCCAACAGAGCCGCATATGTATCCTATGTAGTGAGGCAACACGCAGCTGCGCATGGCTGCGCCACTTCGTTCAAGAGCTCACTGGGTGGTGCCATGTTGCCGCGAGGTACAGCTGCTACTGCAAGAAGCTGCCGGAGCCGGAGCTGAGTCCGCATTGGCTCCTCAGCTTGAAAGCAGTGTCTCTCAGCCAGAACTCGGCTTCACAATGCCAGGCTAGCTCACAGCTGTGGCGAGGCGGGATCCGCAAAAGTCAGTGCAATCTGGTGAGAGTCGGAAGATGTCGGAAAAGTCGAGGTGTGTGAGCGCAATCGAGGATGCGGCGATCCAAGTGTCTCTGTTTCTTTCGTTTGACCTTCAATATCGAATGTGGGAATTCCAAGGCCCTCACCCCTGCCCGGAACTTTGTCATCCAGGGCCTTGCCCCCGCTGCACTGCGGCGATACGCCAAGCTGACATCTCTGAAGTGGCAACGTTCATGGGAGTAGTGTTGAAACACAACAGTCATGTCATCTGGTGACTTGTACCGGGCAGAAAGATCTGTTCACTGTCATTGCCATATTCTTTCAGGCTCTAGACTCCAGACTAGTAAGAAGCTCGCATGCCTCTTCTATGACCTGGGCCCCCCGGAGGTTGGCGGTCCTGGGAGCTGCTATTGCGGTCGAGAGCAGACTGAAACGACGAGGAAGCATGTTCTACGCGTTGGTTGGGGAGCGGATGGGCGGGTCAATGAATCTGAAGCACTGACTAATGTGCAGGTGTGGTGATCCCAAGCTCTGGTCCTGCGGCCAGCCGTGTGGAAAAACCCTGAGCTGTGGCTTCAAACTGAGTATCAGCGCGTGATTCTGCGGCGGTTTTGCATCCGTTTGTTGACTGGGATTTCCAGGCCTACACGCTTGCAAAGCGAGGCGGAGAGTCGTGGAGAGCTTTTAGCTCCGTGGCCGGCGTGCTTTCGCTTGACTCTTGACTTTACAGGTGTCACGAGGGTCCTTGCCCGCCTTGCTCAGCGACGTCGCTTGAAGCCTGTTTCTGTGGCAAGAAGGAGGACGAGTCACGGGACTGCCAAGAACAACCTCAGGCTCTAAATTCACATATGTTGCACCGTAGAATGTCAGGTTTTGTATGAGTAGCCACCGTGCCACGGCGTACACCTGCTAAGTATGGTGTTTCGACTTGTGTACCTGGTTGCAAGGACCTTCAACGTGAGGGCCGTCGCACGTGTGGTGCAAAGCGTAGAAGTCTCCTTCCGAAGTTTCGTTGCAACTCCGGCCATGTTCCTCGAAGAGTGTACAAGCTGATGCTTTTTCATCCTTTTCATCATTTTTCATCTTCCTGCTGCATCTTGTCCTTTTGGCACCGCTCGTGGCAGCCTTCGAGATCTCCCGAGCCACCGCAACCCCATCTACACCGGCAGTAACATCGCCGGGCTTCAGGCACTGCGAAGAGCCCATTCCCGACAACTGGGTTCCAGCAGCCGCAGAAATGATCTTTCTTGAATGCGCAGCTAGCTCCATGAAGCCTGATGTTCACTTCTCTACCCAGCTGTGCACCTCGTGCGCGCCTTCCATGACTGTTCGGAGGTGTTCACCTCTACTTCCTCTACTGTTTGCATAATTCGGGTTGCTACAGCAAGAGAGAGATCGAGAACTGTAGCAAGAGCACGAACGAATCCTTCTTGGCACCTGTGAGCTTATCCTTCGAATCAGGAGCACCGGCTGTGTGGGCAGGCCAGCTTCTCGTGCAGGCAGCCATGCGGCAAAGCTTTGGATTGCCAGGCGGACCACGCACTGTTTGTTGTTTGATTGTGATCTTAGTTGCAGTTGGTTTGAGGTCCCTTCATAAGACTCACTTCCAGTGCCTTGTCCCTGATTGCCGTTTCTGCCTGTGCTGCATTCCTGGATCAAGGTGCGAAAGGCACTCTTTTCACGATACAAAAGCGAACAGCGCTTGCCTTCCCAACTAGTTACTATTTCACGGCTATGCTGCGACAGTCGTTGCATGCGATTGTGGCCATCGTCGCGGTCTTGGCTGCGACACCCCCTCAGGAGCGGCACAAGCTCTTGTCGGGCCGGCGGTTGTAGAGGTGCTAGAGTTAGAGTAAGTACGAGTGTACTGTCCGTCTCGTCTGCATGGCGCAGGACATCGAGGTGCCACTGTCTGCAGATGACGTTTGCGAAGGCGAAGAGTGCAGCCTCTCGTTGCGCCAACTTCGTGGCCTGCAGTCGGAGAGCCCCATCACGGAGCACAATCTGACCGAGCCCAATACAACTGACGCAGCCGACGCAAGTGATGTGGCAACGGTCGTTGCCCCTGACTCCAACACTAGCGACTCGGTGGCTGCAGAGGTCACGCCGGTGGCATCGAACGGCACCGACACGGCGGTCGACGCCGTCGAAAGCGACGAGGAGACCCCGGAGTCGCCGAAGGCAGAAAGCTCCGACACGGTGCAGATTTACGTGCCCGACCCATCTGAAACCATCGAAGACAGTGGCGACGATGATGTGGGGGAGACGATCAGCAAAATCAACGAGACGTTGAAGCAGGATCAGAGAGAGCAGGAAGAAGGTGGCACTTGCTGCTTCAGCGGAGAAAACCCGAAAGACACCTGTGGCACCTGCTATCCGATGTCCATCGCATCCTACAAGAGCAAGTGCTCCAGAAAGAGCAACTGCCCGGTCCTCGGAAACCGTCCTCGGCTTCAGCGCGCGAACTGCCCCAAGCCCTCCGACCGACTCAGGCCTCGGCGAGTGCCGTGGGACCTGGTGTGAAACCAAATGTGTGGGGCCCCCAGTGGCCCAAGAGCCCAGGCTCAGAGACTCAAGCCTCAGACAGTCCATTGTCCATGACATGTTCTGCTTGGGTGGTCTCTGCGGCTCTGGCCTCCTGAGATTAAGAAGGTCGCTTCACTGAAGGAATCCACTACCAGGCTGATGCTGTCATGCTCTGTGCAGTGCAGCCCTTTGTGAGGTCATGAGTGCCTCTGATCCGGGCAACATGTGCGGCACAGCATTCCCCAAAGGCATTGCCGTCAGTGCAGGCCTGAGACCTCTCAAGATGCAGTATGCTGGCAGATGCTTCAACACGAGCTTCGCAGAGCTCAGGTGACAGTTACTGCGCTTCGTCCAGGGGCTCAGATGAAGCGTATGCCGTAAGCACATTCTGCAAAAGCTCCACTTCGCGTGAGTTGTTCTGTGCATTAATGTGTGTATGCTTCTGAAGGCTTAGCTCTCATGAAGGAGGAGCTGCGAAAACATTTCTCTGAGATCAGGTCCAAAGACGCCTGCGGCAGCTGCAAGGGAGACGCTTGCCAACTCAACGTAGGTTTGCCCGTGGCAGGGGGTTAAAATCGTTACTCAGTGATGCCTGCGGCCATGCACCGCGCAGAGTAAGGAATGGTGCCGAGCAGGCTATGCATCCAACTTCAAAGTTGAAGAGGTCGGAGAGGGCTTTCTTGCTGTTTTCACGGTGATTAGGCACATGTCCTCATTTCCCATCTACTCTTCGGCAGGACAGTTACGGTCGTGAGGAGAATGTGTACGTGGCACCGGACGACACCAACGGCTTCTGCTGTTATCGTGGAAAGACTGGTGCAGACGGCATGTGGCCGAGCTTAAAGCAGAAGAGCGCAAGGACAGAATCAGGCACAAGCATGTAGAAGCCCCGCAATGTCTGAGTCTGCGAGCGTAGTGAGAGCGGCGTCCCGTTTGCCTCGCGGGCTGTGTTGCTGGCAAAAGAAGCTGTATGACGCAAGCACTTCCTCGGAATTGAAAGCGACTGATGCCATGAGGTGCGGCGCCTGCGCAGATGTTGCAAAGGATTCCACATGCTCCGAAAAGACCCGCTGTGGAGGCTGCGGTGGGACGTGGTGCCCTGGGCCAAAGCGACTTGGGTTTTGATTCAGAGAGTCTCACGCTCAGCCACCCACAATTGGTAGCAGATTGCTGAACACGCCTGAGTGAGGTGTGTGAAGGCCTTCAAGAACAAAGCAGACCCTTGCGGAAGTGCTTTTCCCGTCTCGGGCATTGCTGCATCAGGCGCGGGACCCCAACTGCGAGCATGCCCGTTTCCACGAATGAAAGCGTACCAAATGCTGCAGATGATTACTGCGCCCTCGACGAGAAACAATGCCCGGTGCTGAGGTTCAAGTCATGTACACTTGGTGAAAGTGCAGGCTAGATGGTCTAGAGATATCTAGAGTCCAGATATGTCCAGATTCATGTAGTGTACGTAGCCTGTAACAAGTTTCGAGACTCTACACTGGATATCGACCGAAGGCACGAGCTGCAAGGGTGCTTGGTGCCCAATCCCCAACATCACGTAGCTTGGCCGAGAGATTCAAAGCTTCCGGAGAGCCCTGATATGCCCTGATGGACCGGGACCTGTCCCTTTATGCCAAGGTATTCCGACGGCACCAAGTACGACCCGAACGAAGCCTGGCATTCTCATGGAGACCAGCGATTGACGCCGGACAGGGCAGCGACTGTCATGTGCATGCTTTGCCCGGGCATGGCAGTGGCACGGTCCCTCGTAGGCAAGATTCGTGCCATGCGATGCATAATGGTGTGAAAGTTGGTTCGGAACATCTCCCGACAGCCTGGGGAGAGGGTTGGTACCGTCGTCACTGCCTGTCGCACTCTTACGCAGGGTGACATATGCCCACATGGTGATGGTGATGGTGGTCTGTCAACGGGCTCGCTGGCCGAAATAGAACTCTGCATGCAGTGATGCCCGCAAAGTTGCATGATTGAGAGGGCAGAGAGTGCGGGGAAGATAATTGCAAAGCTGTTTTGGACTGCCATGCAAAGAATTGGCAACCATTGACCACAGCAGCCCGCAATGCCCCAGCACAGATGTGACATTTTCTACCCAGTGCCCAAGTTCCGCGAGCTTCTTGCATTGTGCCCTCGCATTCGCCATGCCAAACGTCCTGCTATTCGAGCTGGACAGGAGAATGCCACAGCAACTGCCGAAGCGGAGGAGGAGGTTGAGAATGACGACAGTCTCTTGCTTTGATTCAGTGTTACATGCAGTGTTGCTCCGGTCGGCGCAAACTGTACTGTCGCCGAGGCATCTCGGACCTCTTTCCGGGTGGGCTTGCTGACCACGGCATGCCGTGATGCAAAAGTACACTTTATCCCAAGCTGTTGCAATGGCCTGGAAGAGAGCATGAGCTATTTTCTCGAAGCTCATGCTCTTTGGCTTTTAGAACTGCCTTTGCAAATCTTTGCAAGGCAGGCAAGACTCAGGCCACTACCAGTTGCGCTCCCATTCTGTGGGCAAAGCATATTTCCCTAGATCTTCACTTGCCTTAATGTTGGAAAATGGTGCTGTCTTAGCATTTCGCGAACGTGTACCCTGCGATGCAAGTTTGAGGGGCACCGTATTCACAATCACTACTGGCATTTAGTGGCCACAAGAAGCCGCCAGTCGCAGGAGCATTTCTGCGAAAGGGAATGCCACCGTGGCGACTGCGGCTTGTCCGCGCCACAGAGCCGAGCAGCAAAAAGGTCCAGGTGTTTCTTTCAAAACCTTCTGCTACGACCGAAGGTGTCCGAAGGATCCCAAGACTTGGGGCGATCGCTTTCACCCCAGTTGCTGCAGAATTACCAGTGCAGGGCATCATTCAGCACATTCCGACATAGCCACAGATTGCCTGGCAGTCACAGACCAGATTTTGCTTTGCGTTTCTCATGCGATGCCATGTTGATTCTTGAATCATTTTGTCTTCCTGCAAAGGCTGTGCTTGTGGCAAGCATCTTCCTCAGCATCGACGTCTAATTCGTCACCCCGGTTTTGCCACTCCGGATCCGCAGTCGTCTGCTATGTCTGAGGATCTCCAATTGCAGCAGCGAGTCAGTGCGACCTCGCCTAGCGAAGTTTGTGCCCTCCTCGGATGAGCACCCTGAGGCGCATTGTCGTTCGTAGATGCTCCATGCAAACGGCTTGAATTGAGGTGGGTCAGAGGAGAAGGCGCACCCTGCTAGACAAGCAAAACCCATCTCTTCGGTGGCATGCTGCCGTGGTCGCAGCTTCTGTCACGCGACTGCTTTTCCGTCGGGTCTGGGCTCAGACCGGGGTACGTAGAGCCGCCCCACAGCAACGGTCCGGTGCCGGGCGGGCCACGCCCTCGAATCCTCGAACGTGTAACCTTGCACTTGTTTCTGCCCAAGCGACCCGGTCGGCCTCCAGCTTAGGCAGACCGGGTCCGTGGAGATGGCGTCGATCTCGGCAGCGCCCTCCTACTTGCCCCTGGCCACGGGCCGAACAGCAGGTTCTTGGTCAAGCCGACAATCTGCCAAGCCGAGGCCCTCATCGACAAGTGCATCGGATCCCGCATTTGGGTGCAGAGCCTAGCAGAGAAACAGTGTCAACCCGCCACGGAACCGCGAGAGTAGCCTACAGTAGGTTTCATTGAGTGTAAAATGTTGTGAGCGAGTTTTTGTCATCCGTCTCTACTGGCGGAACCTAGCATTAGGCTTTTGTAGAGTCGTCGTTGGATTTGAAACAGATGTTTCTAACATGTTTCTATCAAAGGGGAATAAAGGCCGCCAGGGCCAGCAGCGAGCAGCAGCAAGGCCACGGCTCCTGAAGCGACACGAAAAGTTGAGATTGTAGGCTTTGCTTTGTGGCTGTCACGAAGAATTCTGGCTTTCCAGGGAATGCCAGCGGGCCCGATGCGTGTTGGATCTGAAACGCCAGCTGCACATCCTCTATCCGTCAGGTCATTATGAAGGGTGACAAGGAGATTGTGGGCACACTGCGCGGTTTTGATGATTACGTCAACATGGTCATGGACGTCCATGACTCGGTTTCGAATCGGTGCATACAGGCCCTGCCCCGCCACATTGCAGGGCCTCTCCGCTGTCGTTTCTACAGCCAGAACATGCTTCACTGAGGGCTTGTGGATTGCTAAGGATGTGCGAGAGTACACCTTCACGCCTCAGGGCAAAAAGATCACACATCTGGAGTCGACATGCTGGCTCGTTCAGATTCAGAAGATCTTAGCATATCGTAGCAGTCACTGCAGCCGTTGCCTTCACAGCTGTCATGCCAGGATACTTCTCAACGGCAATAACATCACGATGCCAGCGGCCTCAGCGGTTGTTTGTTCAAGCCGGTTCCATCAATTATGGCCCGGTTTCGTAATTCAGAAGTTCCCTGTGCATGGGAGTGGAAAATCTGAAACCTCCTTCGGGGTTCCTGTGGCTGGGGATGAGGGATTTCGGATGCAACAGGTTCTCTTCCTGCGCGTTTGTGTTTTGCATATTACCCCTCCCTATCTCTTGGTTCTTGCGGGGGACGGGGGTCAGGATATACTCTTTCCTACTCTGGTTTTAGGACGGGGGATGTTGGAAATCTGAAAATTTTTGGATCTCCTGTATTTGTTTTATTGTTAACCATGCGCAGAGAGAGAGAGAGAGAGAGGGAGAGAGTAGCCATTTTGGCTCAAGTGTCCGCACCTTTGTCTTGGGGGCTGTGCACCCCTCTTGGCACTGGGGAGGAGGCACGGGGTTGACCTGAGGCTGTAAACCTCAGGGGAGCCTGCGTGCTTTCTCC
>BGNK01003232.1:0-28521 GCA_003297005.1 Symbiodinium sp. clade A Y106 | reverse complement strand
GGGCGCGGGGACGAGGCCTGATGATAGGTTAAAGTACAGGGTCGGGGGTGAGCACCGAGTAGACGCCACACGTTAAAACAACCACGGGGAACAGCCCCTACTACGGACTCCACAAGCCCGCTTCCACCGACAAGGCAGGGAAAAGGGGGCCTAGGCCCGGGTCCGCCTGGCGGACTCAACCCTGGCAGAAGAAGAAGAAGAGAGAGAGAGAGAGAGAGCGCAAGCCATTTTGGCTCAAGTCGACCTGCCGCCGTCCTCCTCGTGAGGGGGCACTCGGGGACGGCCCGCCGGGGGGGCAGAGAGTGGTCTCTGCTTCTCTGGCGGGTGGACGTTCTCCCGAGTGGGGCGAGGCTTGAGTCATTACGTCGCGATGTTTCTGCTCGCAAGTGCCCAGGGGCCCAGCCGCTAAGACCCCCTCTGACCCTGGCCCTTCTGCGGAAGGTGGCCCAGCAGTAGGAGGGGGCAACATGCTACCACGTTGTGGAACACGCGGGGATCTTGGAGAACCAGGGGCTCATCCAGGACCAGCTNCCCCCTCTGACCCTGGCCCTTCTGCGGAAGGTGGCCCAGCAGTAGGAGGGGGCAACATGCTACCACGTTGTGGAACACGCGGGGATCTTGGAGAACCAGGGGCTCATCCAGGACCAGCTAAAAGAGGACTTAGCAGACTCGCTGACCGAGCACCTCCTTCTAAAGAGCAACGGGGAGTAGATGGAGTTGGACATGAACGCTGGGTGAGGGACAAGGATGAGGTCATGACCGAGCAAATGGCAGGCACATCAAGAATGATAAGTTCGCCACCACGAGAGTAGGGGGCACAACGCCCATGGAGGACCCGCCAGTCAGGGCGAACCGCCCAACTGAAAAGCAGCGACGACGCAAGTGATGGCTCAGAGTTTTGTTGCATGAAAGGCACAAGATGCTTTCGGGGGACAACCCCTTTGTTCCGAGAACCTACCTTTTGCAGGAACTCTGCTAGGCCGACTTCTTAAACTTTCCGAGCACCACCTCAGTCAGACAAAAAGAGGGCCCAGCAGCAAGCGCGAACTCTGTATATAATTAGTGCCGAGGGACCTCGCTTTTACCCCTTCCCTTGAACAACAAAGTGGTGTGCCACAGCGGCTAGCACAAGGCTGGCGGGGCCAAAAATTAAAGCATGTTTTTCTCTCCCGAGGNTGTGCCACAGCGGCTAGCACAAGGCTGGCGGGGCCAAAAATTAAAGCATGTTTTTCTCTCCCGAGGCATCCGCTTTTCTTAGCCCGGAAAGGGCACCAGCTGAAGGGCACAAGCCCCAAAACCTGAGCCTTGGTCGTGAGAGAGGTGCACACCCTTAACCTTGCCACCGTAGGTTCCGAGGCATATGTGCCAGCTACTTTTGCTTTACAGAAGGGCACCCAACTCACCGCTCAACTCACCAGCTTGGCCGGGCACTTAACCTTGGAGTGAAGCCACGGTAACTTTCGGTGAACCAAGCTAGGCCAAGCTGGTGAGAGAACCCTGAAAGAGGGGACAAACCCCAAGGAGGGCACAAAGGGTAGGGAGGTTCACGGCTGAGCGGAAGGTCAAGGCAGTGTGTGCGCGGGGATAAGGCTTCCGTTCGGGATGCAGGCAGGTCTCAGGCAGGAAAGGTGGGTTCAAGTACAGGGGGCACCAGCCCCAACTAAGGGGCACACGCCCAAACAAAGTGAGAGTGCCAGGGTGACCCAGGGAAACACCCTCTTCTGGCGCTGCACTGCATTATGACTAGTTTCCGTTTAAGTGTGGTGTTTGCAGATGTTTGCAGACGGGGCACCCGCCACTCCACGAAACCCTCTACTGTAAAGCCAAGCCCATCCTTTCAAAATGACGGGATGGGGCCGCTCGACAGAGCGGGGGATGGGGTCTGCTCATCCTCCTAGCCCCGGAGCAAAGCAAAGCAAAGCGCATGATTTTGGCTCAAGTGCTGCACCTTTGCTGGGAGGCCTGTTCCGCCTCCTTGCATCGGGGGTAAGGCGCAGGGTTGCCCTGAGGCTGTGCCCTCAGGGGAGCTCCCGTTTCCTTTCCCAGCGGTGCTTGAGCTAAACATACCTGTTGCCGCTTTGCTTCAGGAAACTCCTTAGGGGACCGCGAGCCATAACCGAGGGGGGTGATTTAGAATTTTTTTACTTCCTTGTGATTCTTCCTGCAGGCCGCTGAAAGGGGGGAGACGCACTTCTTCGCCGACAGCTCCTTTGCATACCTAGCCACAGCGATCTCAATGGGCGACCTGACTGGGTGAGGGAATCCATCAACCCAGGGTTCGTGATTTTGGCAAGGACGGGGAGATAGTGAAGAGTGCCTACAACCACGACAATGGCTGCGGAACTCGCCAAAGTATGCAGAATCTGCCGCTATGCTGATGGGGTGTGCACCACTGGCTTCCGCAAAGCCCATGAACGAGCTGACCCAATGTGCCGCCTGCATGGTTCGACTTCCAGGGTGACTGTACCTCCGGCACGGGCAAAGGCGAGTGCGCGCCCAGCCCAGGAGCCGCCACTTGGGGAACAAGAAGGACAAGAAGGGCACCAGCCAAGGAAGAGCTAGAAACCGCCGGCCATGACCAGATGACGCTGTTTGTAACACGCAAAAGACTGCATGTGCAGCACCCGCCGGACCCGCTGGACAAATGGATAGCCCGGGACATTCAGCTCAGTCCAGGGGGCGACTACGTGGACAACACCACGGGGGAAACACTAAGTCACTAAGCACAGAAGAAAGAGAACAGTACGAACGGTACCTGGAACGCTTCCACAAGCGATGCAAGCTTGGGGGAAAGGCAGACCGGCTTGTGCCGTAACAGCTGGCGATGTACGGGGCCTATCGGCTTCTTTTGTCTTAGATCGTCATGCGGTTTCCGGACAAGGTGGAAAAGATGTTGCGAAGGGCCCGCGGGATCCGCAGAAAGATCCGGCATGGAGAAAGCAGCAACAAGGGGAAGCAGCCACACCGCCAAAGGACGAGCCACCAGAGGTGCTCAGACCTGCCAATATGGGGGAGGACGCGGAGCAGTACAATGACGAAAGTTTTGTGGAAGACACTCCGCCAGATTGGGGGGACAGCCACGAGGACTTGGAGATGGCAGAGACTCAGGGAAGCGACCAGCAAAGCAGCGAGGGGGAGGAAACCGACTCGCCGGCAAACCCATGGCCGTGGGGTCCAGAGGGGAGACCTTCAGACACAGGAAGAAGTCAAGGAGTGCTTGCAGAAAGGCCCGCAGAACCGGCGAGAGCTCCTCAACCGACGAGGGAGACACCAGCTGCACAACGGGGGCATCCCGTCACACTGCTGCCGAGCCAACGCTGGCATGAGGCGCGGCAGGTCCAGGCCCACATGGCCCAGTTTTCAAGACACCGTGCGTGGCAGACGAGGGGACCACCATGAGTAAGTGAGCGCAGGCAAAATTCGGCAAGTTACAGGCTTATTGGGGGGATAATTTGCTGTTGCATGCTCCCACTGCTTTCTGATATGGTGCTATATGAAGTTACCTTTACTCGGTGCCCTGCTGCTGGTCTTGCATGCATATCTCAGGCAGCCAACTTGCAGCTTGATTAATTGGACGGGCCGCGGAGCCATAACACAGTACCATGCATGGGCTTCAAGTCGCATAATAAGTTCTGAGCAGACTCACTCAACGCGGGGGATCCTTCCAGGGGGGAACCCATGACTTCCGTACGCTACCTTTCTCTACAGATCCTGCCGAACTGGTACACCCGCCGTATTCGTTCACTGCACGTTTTGTGTTCCTTGCCTTTGCTTTACTCCACAAACAAGGCGGGGGAAACCAAGTGACTTTTCGGTCAGATACCTATTTTGGGGAACCGCCTGTCCTAGTGACCTGCTGGTTTGATGTTACGGCTGTTGCTTCAACCTTGAAGGCGGACACCACAGACCGCAACTAAGCCCAAAAAAGGGGGAAAATCGTCCTGTGAACTGCAAAGGGTCGTACTTACAGTGTTGCTGCCTTCTGCAATCCCCACCTTTTTGCAACTGCCCCCAACAAACGTACACCAGGTCGTGCACTTAGTTGTTGTCTGTAACAAAGAGGGGGAACAGCCCCCGTCCGTTGGGCCTAGTATGGGGGATGCGTCCGCTGAGGGTCTAAGGATGGTGCCGTAGTGGGCGCGGGGACGAGGCCGGGATGCGGGATAAAGTTAAGGGTCGGGGGATGAACAGCGGACTCTCTCCACCGGCTACACCTACCTCAAGCTGCAAACCCAGCCGTTGACCCCAAAGCTCTGTTCCACCAAACAAAGGGGAACGGGGGGGCCTTGGCCCGGGTCCGCTTGCGGACTTGTCCCCAAGGAAGGAAGCATGGGTATTTCCTCTAGACTACTGGGGATGCTTCCAAGGCCTTCCAGTTCAAGCGGGGTGCGCACTGCAGACCCGAGTTGTAGCCTGAAGTTGGTTAGCCACAGGGGCGCGGGGACGAGGCCGGGGTTGTTTGGCTGTTTAGTGTTCGGGGTGGGGGTCACAATTCGGAACGCAAAGCATACCTCGTAGTTCGTTGCCGAAGTCTGGAGTACCCCAGGGCCGACCGCTTAATAAAGAGTTAGGTCAGGTGGTCGGGCGGGCCGAATGCCTGCTGGTCGCATCGCGACCCCTAAGCCCGGAAAGAAAGAAAGAGAGAGAAAGAGAGAGAGAGAGAGAGTGCACAGCCTGCCTTCACCCCATGCCCCCGAGCAAAGCAAAGCAAAGTGCACAGCCGAGCGGCTTGCAGCGAACCGCAGGTGAAGAGCACGCGTGTGGGATTCATCCATTTTTGGTGCGTCCACAGTGACCATCAGTGACCATATCAATCTTATAATGGCTTCACAGTCACCAGAACAACGACGACAACAACGCTAACAAAAGCGGCAAGGAGCCGGCAAGGAGGACAACATCAAGATCATTCAAGATCTATGACAAGCACTGACATTCAAGCAGTGGCATGCTCGAGAACACAATGTGCTCGACGTTGGCCCCCTGCACCGGGCTCCCTGCTCCGTTGTAATTTGGGGTTAGCTTTCGTTGGCCTCAGCATGCAGTTTTGGACATCAGAATCCCAAGTCCTGGTGAGCCGTCCAGGTTCATGGATGTTCATGGCCCTCGGCGCGTAGGGCGGTAGGGTGTGCAGCTTCAGGGTTTGTGCTTTTTGTGAGCTTGGGGAGGAGCTGAAGCAACAGAAGCAGCTAGATTCATTGTTTGGCCTTGGTCGTGCTGAGGATGATTCCCGGAGGGGATCCGGAAGAGAACGACAAGGGCAGTGGTGCCGTGTGAGGGATGTGCCTGGGATGGGAGCGTAGTTCCCCACACAGTCTCACTGCTACGACGCATGCGCTATGGCCAACTCCACCGCGTCGCAGGAAACGGGCATGCAAGTTTTGAGGTTGCAGCAGAGCGGTGGCAATGACAAGTCCGATGTAGGTGCAGCCAGTAGATCACAACCCGATATCGTAATGAAAACATTGCTTCTCAACTCAGAAAAGCCAGGCCGAAGAGATTCTGGGTTGATTTACTTCACTGGTGGTCGCTCTAAGTAAGCTGTGTTTGAGATCTCTGGTCATAAGTTGCTGAAGGTGATGATGCAGGGTTTGCTCATTTTCCACGCACGGGCAGTTATGGGTCGTTTGCACTGTTAGGGAGGCTTTTGCGTCATAGCCTTAGCACACAAATGCAAGACATGCCCCGCGTGCCGTGTGCCAGTTCAAAGTGCATTGCTGCAGTGGTTGAGTTTGCAGAGGGTCTAGCGTGCCTGCATGCGCTGTTTGAGCCATGTTGATCGGCATGTTTGACGCGTCCGCTGGGAGGTGTTCGCAGCCACTGCCTCTTTGCAAGCAGCTATGTGGGAGAAGACACGAACGTCGGGACTCCCGGTGTTGTTCGGAGAGCAGTTGTCTGGTGGTTGGCATTCCGCGCAGGGACTGTTTGTCACTGTGGGCAGGCAGTAGTGTCATTGTGTTTGATGGTAGGAGGGCCCTTTGTTTCCGGGCTGCATAACCTCGTTTTAGTGCGCCTTCGCAATGCACAGGCACATGCGCACTCGCACGCACAGGGACACCAAGATGCACACGCACTTCACGGCTGAACCGCGTACGATGCCACCTCAGGTGCCATACTAACTCACGACAACACTGCATGCCAACTGATGCCAACTTAGCATCAGTTGCAACCGCTTGCATGCACTTGCAGCAGGTACCCCAGCTTGATCAGACCCGGCTTCCCTCTCTGATGCATAACTTCGTTGGGTACGGTAGCATCACAGAGCCGTGCCTGAGACCATGTATGCATCCCGCTCTTTTGCAAAAACTTCCGTGTGAACATGGGTTGTCACACACACACGCACATGCATACATGCGCACCCAAACCAAAACCCACCCGACATCCACCATGGCAAATACCGAATATACATTTCCATATATATGTACACACACACACAAACTTACTTTCTCAAAGGCCGGTTGCCTTCGTGAATGGCTTGAAGCTGCGGGATGCTTGCAGAGCTGCACATGTAGACTGCCATTTCAAGGCTTCGAACATGTCTGCATTGTGAACCAGACAGACTGCTGCAATGCTGCAACCGTGCGTGTATTGCTGAAGACAACAGAAACCTGTTTGGACTGAAACGAAAAGGCTCCGACTTTCTTGGTGGTGTCTCGTCCAAGTTTCTGCGGGCACAAGAACCTGCATCCAGCTTCTCCTTCTTGGCATTGCTAAGGAAACCTGCGAAACTTCAGCAGTGAAAACATGTCAGCATGTGCGTGAAACTTTGCGAAGTCAACCGGCGATGGGAAGTGACGCCCTTGGCTCATGTGCTGGAGCGGTTGACACCGTTGACACCCACACCCACCCAAGCACACACCCAACCGGCTGCCCACTCAGCCACGCACCCACCCACCCAGGTCAAGCAGGGCACGGTCAGCACACGTCAGTTGTTACAGATCGGCTTGCATCATCGTGCATCAGCTGCCCGTGGCAGAATGCTGTTGGGCTGCAGGTTGTTCGCACACCTGCGAACTGAAGTGCCACGAGGGAGCCTGTGGTGCCTGCACGATCAAGGCGAGTGAAGACAGTTTGCGCCTGGATTGCTGACAGTGGTTGATCAGTTGATCTTCCGGTGGCCGCAGGTGCAGCGAAACTGCCGATGCGGTCGAACAGTGCGAGAAGCTGCTTGCTCAACAGGCTGGCGACAAGTTTTCGTGGTGGCGACAAGCCGAACTTCTAGTAGTTACACATAGTTACATGACGTGAAGAGGTCTGCAGACACAGCCAAACTTAAAGTATATTACTTGATTCGTTATTGCAGTCGGCCACACTGTGCCCGCCGAGAAGATGGTTCTCACAACCTGTCACCGTCGTCAACTGCTCGCAGGTGACGAGGTGGTTTGCCATCACGTTTGTCGGACGAAGAAGACATGCGGGACAGACTGAGCTTTGAGAGAGGATAGCTCATTGAGCTCATTGTCCAAACTTCATTCCGCATCGCGTCGGTTTCATCGGCTCGCAGCTAAAAGCGCAAGATACAGTGACGAGAAGCACAGGGAGCACAGCAAGAATTCACAGATTCGCAGAGCTGGCAGAAGTCCTGCATACCAGCATATACCAGCCATGCAGCTCAAGACTCAGCAACGAAATAGCATCATGAGGGTCGTAGTGGTTCCAGTCCTCTCTGACAACTACGCGTGCCATCCTCAGAGACATGGGCTCTGGGCATTCCGGGCAGTTCACGTTCATTGGGCCAATGCACCTTGTCCTTCGCATAGCAGCCTGCGTCATCCTGTCAGGTACCTGTTAATCGATGATTCGAAGAAGATAGCAGCATGCGTGGATCCGGCGGAGGCCAATCACTAGACGGCCTGAGCACCAGGGACAACAGGCAGCTCACACTGCGGTAGTGTACTTGTGGCACCGAAACAGATCATCTTGGCAAAGGGCAGGATTGCACGGTGCAGACCTCCAAACTCGTCCCTTATGTCCAAGCTATTCCACGTAGCTTATGCTTGTTGTTGGTGCTCTGACTGGTCTGCTGCATGTATGCGTGGGCTCTACGTGCACAGTTACTTGCATTGACCATCAGTAGCCGAAACCTCGAGTCAAGCAAGGAAGACCCAGGAGCGAGTTTTGTCGGGACTGATCCTCCCGAAGTACCTGAGCTTCACACCGTTGTCAAGGTCTACTCATGTAGAGTGTCTGCAAGGTCTGGCGCTATGAAGCATCTGCGGGTGCAACAAAGAGACGGCCGCTGCTGCCAACATGCCTTCAGCTCTGCATGCAAAAACCGAGCAAAAAGAACAAGGAAGTGTCAGAGGGAGGATTGCGCCACACTGTGTGTCTGTGTGTGTGTGTGCGTGCGTGTGTGACGTACTTGGGCAATGGCGAGGGCATGCAAGCCCTAATCTAATCTTCGATTGCATACATGAGCATTGATTTAAAGGTTCTTGTCTGCGGTTTGTATGACATGAACTTAAGATGTGTCCGCGAAAGATCCACGATGGGTCCGCGAAGGGAAAACTAACATCGGGAAGGCTTGTACGTAATGCACTTGGGGCATGCAAGACTTGGAAGAACAAGCTATCCTTTACAGCCGTACAGTTCAAGGTCTTTCATTGCGCCATGCCTCAGTGCTCCCAAAGCCAAGGTTTGAGGCTTCAGCTTGATGCAAAACTAAGAGGAAGCTGGCGACTTTGTGGCAGGCTAGGACTATGCTAAACTTGTGAGAACATGTTGCCTAAGACAATAACAGGTGTAAAAACGGCGTCAAGGTAAGTCAGTGTCAGTTTCTGCAAAATCGGAGTTGGTTTCCTGCAAAGTCCCGCGAACACAGCCGCAAAAGACTGCCAGGCTTTGCAAGGCTAAGACCCACAACAACAACAAGAACAACCACGACTCCTACTACTGCTCCTACTCCTATCCCTGCTGCTCCTCTCCTGCTCCTACTCCTACTTCTATTACTACTACGACGACGACCGAAACTACTACTACTACTACTACTACTACTACTACTACTCCTCCTGCTGCTGCTACTACTAGCACTCCTACTGCTACGGCTACATTGTGCCGGTAATTGAGGGCCGCTGTTTGTGCCCAAGATTTTGCTAATCTTGCCCATGTTGGTCCCCAAGTGGTGCAAGTGGTGCAAGGCAAGATGGCCAAGATTGGCCCCCGGGGGGGGGACAGGGGCCGGGTTCACCTGCAAGTGGTTTTGGGAGCTTGCGCGCCCATCTTGCCGCCTCGTTTCCCGGCACACTGACTACTGCTACTGCTGCTACTACTGCTACTGCTACTACTGCTACTGCTGCTACTACTGCTACTCCTGCTACTGCTACTACTGCTACTACTGCTACTACTGCTACTACTGCTACTACTACGACGACGACGACGACTACTACTACTACTACGACATACATGTCGCGCGAAAGAGAGGGCGAAAATCCCGCGAAATCAAAGCAAACATCTGCGAAGAAGTCCGTTTCCAGAAACAACAATCGTGATCAACACTCACATGCATATGTAAGCCTTCAGATTCAGACTTCTTCGAAAGAGAGGGCGAACTTCTGCTTTTGTCTATACCATCCTCGTCCATGGATGCAAGGCGTCATCCCGTTAGCAGGTCGCGGAGCTAGCTTTAGCCAGCTGAGGGGTCCCCGATCGACCAAGTTTCGCCTCCTCATCCCTCCACTGCCCGTTTGAATGTGGAATCCGGGCATCTGCGGGTCGTCTCATTTTCACGTGGGGCCGTTCTCGGTGTCTGGCACAATCTTTGTGTTGTTTCTTTTCAATTTTCAATGTATACGTCATGTCCGTAACAAGTGGAGCGAGCCATCGTCTCCGACCAAGCAGGATCCATCACCGATTTGCGAGATTCGTCTTGCACCATTCGCTGTGTCTAGTGTAACTGGGCATCAGACTCGCACCATCTTCGAACCGTTGCATTTGTTCTTGTGCCCTTCCTGATGTTTGGCACATGTTCTGGATGTCTCAGTGAGCTAGCCAACTGCGAGGCACATCTGGTCCTGGCGAAAGCCAAGGAGGAGGGTGTTCACATTGTAGCAGTGCCTCGTCGCGGCAGAGCCCCCTTTAGCTGTATCCGTCTGTTAGTGACTGCTAGTGTCAAGCTGAGCCGAGGTTCTCACCACACATCATCACTATGATCATGCAGGTGGGAACGAGGAGATGGCCAAGCAGGCTTGCTGGCAAGATGCTTGGCTGTTGAATTCCTCCGGTGTGTAAGATCTAGCAGGTGCCGGGCATTAGGATCTATGGCGGGCGCATCGACAATGTTGCTGCTTGCACCGATCCACTGGACTGGGTGGCTACTGCACTGCCCGACCATAACTCAGTCAGAATATTCCGGTTTGGCAGCCGCTTCTCTCGGCAGGAGCATTGCGACAAGTTCAACATCGGAGCGATTGAGGTGCTGAGCGAAGTTCTGAAGTCAAGGGCTGATGGTCATCGTCTCCGTACTGAGGTTTGTGCTCTGCACACACCTGGACACACACGTGGCTCAATATGCTACCACTGCTCTGATGCCACAGATCAGCAGGCTGGCGTGCGGAAAACAAGAAAATCTTGAAGCTGCCCGCCGGACAGACGTGTATCTGCAAATACTTGTGTCTGCTGTGTAAGCCTGTCCTGTGATACTGGTCATCTTCAGCATCGCAGATGACCTAGAAAGTTTCGGAAATCTGCGGGAACATGTTCGTATCCCGGCAATTCCCGGCAGACTCAACTCCGTAGCATTCTTGTGATTCCGTACCTGGGCAATGCAGATGCAGAGACTGTTCTCTTGACTCGATATGCGGTAGACTGTCCCAACGATCTTTTGATGCAGGAATCAGAGTGGCGAACAAAGTTTTTGTGCAGCACTCCTTGAGAGTCTGCACTTTGGCTGTGCTCAGCATAGGGCGAGACATTGGACGAGAGCCAATGCAGCAGTCACACAACATTGACAATCATTGACATCGGATGTCGTTGCAGCCCCGACAGAGCTGCTTGTCCCGCAGATCAGGGCTTGGTCTTCACTGGAGACACCTTGTTCGTGGCTGGCACCGGGCCTCAGAGGTGATTGCATTGACTGCAGTTCTATGCGTCGCCGGTTTTTCGCAAGGGTAAGAGCAAGGGTGAGGAGCAGAGGCCTTATCGGCATGGTTAAGACGGGTAAGCACGAGTTGCAGTGAGGGCATGGGATGTCTCGGTGTGGCATGGGTGTAACACATGTGTAACATAATATGTGTCGTACGTATAAGTCCGTCTGTCCGTCCGTCCGTCCGTCCATCCAGTATTGAAAATGTTTATGTTACATTCGTTATTATTACATATATATATATATACTGCGTATATATATTACCCACAGTGGTATAATGTAGCGTAGCGTCAGCGCAGCGGAGTGCTTCACGAGCCTTTCTCAACCTGTTTTTGGTGAGAAGTTTTCGGCTCGAGCCTCCCAGCTCGAGCCGCGGTGCGCGGCCCATGCCTGGGCCTTGGCTTTCTGCCTCCGCTGACCCGGAGGCATGGCAGAGTTTCGTTCTCCACGAGGGCGACTACGTGGAGTTCGTTACCTATGACTCTGGGAGAGTCAAGCAAGGGACGGTGCTCGCGCGGCTAGATGCCATCTCTGAGAAGACGAGCCACGGAATGTGGACGGAGGTAACCTTCCTGGCAGTCAGCGACGAGCACCTCTCTTGGTGGTTAACCGAAGGCGGGGGAAAGGATGACCACTGGCAGTTCGAGCTGCACTTTTGCAAAGGGTCGGAGAGATCCTGCAAGCAGACCCGCCGAGGACGCAGCCACGACTTCCACACGGACAAGTTCAGGATGGTTCCGATCGGGGACCTCTCCGACAAAAAGATCGAGTGGATCCAGAAGAGCAAGCACAAGAAATACGTTGAAGAAGAGATCCAGCGGATGGCTGGACAGCTCCCCACGGGGAAGGAAGCCTCGGGTTCTAAAGCGGCCCAAGGGCTAGACTTCGAGGAGGCGAAGGGCCTCCCGGCTGCTGAGCCCTCGGTGGCGGATGAAGCCTTGAAGGGGCTTTCGAAGCTAGAGGCCGAGCTCGACACGCCGAGGGCCAGAAAGAAGAAAAAGGACGCGGGAGAGGGCGCTGGACCCCTCAAGAGGGAGACGTCCCAAGAAGAAAGGAAAAAGAAGAAGAAAAAGAGAAGGAAGGAGGATGAGACCGCCCACGGGCGAGCACAGTCAGCTCCGGCCGGCGGCCAATGGTTCGGAGCCCCTGTCGAAGCTGACCCGGCGGATGGGTCGAGCACGGACACGTCCCCGCCTACCTCCACATCTGGCAGGGATAAGAGGAAGAAGAAGAAGAGGAAGGAGGAGAGCCGTGACCGAGCACGTTCGGCTCGCGACCGAGGCCCGTTCGGAACAGGGCGCAAGGTGTCGTATGGCGGGGTCGTGGTGGAATCCGGGTCTTCTAGTGAAGACCCGGATTTTCGCAACGGCCCTCCTTAAGGAAATGGTACCGGTCTCCAGATGCAACTTCTCGAATATGCGGAGAAGAAGCCAGGGAGGCTGGCCGCCAGGCTCCTGCAGAGAATGCAGGCCATGGTGGGGAAGGAGGGAGGGCCGACCACAAAGACAACGACCTCGAACAAGACGCCCCCGTCGCGACCAACTGGGTGCTGACAGTGCTCGCGCCGAAGAACTTGCCGGTGCGCCTCCTACGGGAGATGAGGACCTTGGCCGTGGCGCTCGACCAGATCGCCGCGGGGAAGGCCCACTCGGCCGCCGACACGATCGCCCGGCGTCTGAAGGCTCTCGAGCTGAGCCAGTCGGACGCGTCATGGAGCCGAGCTCAATTCATCGAGCTCCTCGAGCCGGAAGGTCCCTCTCTCCTCGAGAGAAGCGAGGCCGTTCTCGCCTCGAAAGAGTGGGGAGCGGAGCTCAGGATGAGGAAGCTTCAAGGAGGAGGGAAAGGACTCGGGAAGTCAGACCAGAAGGGCGACCCGAAGACCGGCAAAGGCAAAGGGAAGGAGAAGGCACCGCGGAGTGATGGAGCCCCCGGTGAAGGAGGAGATCCCGGACTATGGGGGTGACGACGAGGACGTCACCATGTCCTCGAGTGGGGTCACGGAGGCCCCCGACCTCTCCGCGATGATCGTCGATGGCTTCCTCCACTTCGAGCTGGGGGAACTGGGTGAAAGTGACGATGAAGGGCTCCCCACGGGGAAGGATGACTCTGGCTATTGGTCCAATATGTTCCAAGGCCTCTCCATGAACGATTGGCGCCAGAAGGTCAGGACGGTTCTCAACAAGAAGCCGACCGTTGGGCAGCTCGGGAAGATCTTCATGGAAGCCATCCTGTCCCTCAAATCGGCATTGGGAACCCTTGCCCGAGTTCACTCGAACCCGGAAAGGCTGCTTCCGGGCGACGAGCCCACCTCTTCGGGGGACAGGGCGCCGACGCATGGTGATATCCTCCCGCTGCACCCAGGGTTGATCCTGCCCTCCCCGACTGGCGTCACCAAGGAGAACGTCCACTGGGTGCGGGCCATCGTGACCGTCCTCAATTACCTCTACTGTGCGGCCTGGGCAAAGCCTGTGTGTGTCCCGATGGCGCGGGTCCTTGGAAATGCCCCAATGCAGGTGGTGAAGAAGATTGCGAAGCAGGTCGACAGGCTTTTGGAGAGGGGCGGGACTGTGGGCCCAGCACCGGAAGCGGTGAAGAAGCTCAAGTCAAAGAGATTTGACTATAACGGACAACCGGTCGCTGGACTTGGACGCCGAGAAGATCGTGCGAGCTTGGCCGGCCCCCGGGTCGGCTGCTGTGGTCAACTTGGAGGACTGCCTCCCCACTGACCTGAAGGAGGCAATCCATCTCCTCCACGAGACCGAGCTGCCGGAGAGACACCGCGGCTTACGGGTTCGAGCCTCTGATGAGGAATGGTTTAAGATTGTGAAAGCTGGTTACGACCGAGGCATGTTCACCGCTGTGAAAGATGAGGACGTCCCTGTGGACAAAAGAGGGCACCTCATCACCAATGGGGCCGGTGGCGTGGCAAAGAGCAAGGTCCAAGGAGGAGTCACCGTGGAGATGCAGAGGTTCATCTCCATCCTTTGCCCCACCAATGACGCTATGCGGCTGCTGCCAAAGGGCTCAGGACACGCTGCCCTACATCGGGCAGCTCGCGGCGGTCCTGGCCGAGAAGGACTCCTACCTGGTGCTCGACAGTGAGGACCTTCACTCGGCCTTCAACCTTTCAGGATGCCGCCAGCTTGGCACCGTACTTCAGCTTTGCGAAGAAAGTGAGGGGACGCTTTGGGTCTCCGCCCAGGGTGGAGGTCAGGCCTGGGCTAACCGTGGTGCCCATGGGGTGGACTTCGGCCGTGACCCCAATCCAGGCGGCAATCAGGCACATTTCTTATGAGATTGCCAAGGACCGGCCCCTCCCCTCTACTGACTCACGCACGGTGCTGTACCTGGACAACTTTGACGAGCTGAGGCACCTCAGGAAAGAGATCGCGGAGGATGCCGCGGGCGCCCCATCCGAGAACCACTCGCGGTTCATCTCGGCGTGTGAGATGCTGGGGCTTCCAAGAAATCTCGGGAAGCAGCTCAGCGGAGCACTCCAGGGGACCCTCCAGGGAGGAGAGATTTTGGGGCGCGAGAATATACTCCGCCACGCCTACGACAAGACGGTCGAGTTGATGGAGCAGGCCTGGGGCTCATGTATGGAGCTGGCGGATGAGTTCTGCCTTCGACACTGGAGCGGGAAAGCAGCTTTCGCAGCTGCCTTCCGCCGCCCGCTATTCTCGGTTCTCCAAGAGGTCTATGCCACGATGGACTGGGCCAAGCAAGGGACTCAAGTGGTGCTCTCGGGGCCGGTTCTGGACGAGATCCTGCGCATGAGCATCCTCTTGCCCCTCGCGGAGACCGACCTCACCTCGCCCATCTCCATGGAGATTTCCTGCACGGACGCGTCCCCTAGCGGGGGAGGATGTTCAGTTGCCACGGCCTTCAAGGAGAAGTCCCTTCTTCTTCCTCTCCCTTTGGAGGATCCGGGGACCTGCGCCCACTGCGGAAAGGCGTTGGACCAGCCAACGTGGCGCACGTTGCCCCTCAGGTGCATTCGGGCGCACGGAGACGAAAATGGTGGCATGTCCCGAAGTTTGGCGATCGGTTCTAGGAGCTCCGGCCACAACTTCCCCCAGCTGCCGCTCGACCTCCAGATCCAGGGCGACCGGTGGGACTTCAAAACGGAGCCGGGCAAGCAGCGCTTGGAAGACATGGAGGCGGACGGGGATCTGATGTGGACCCACTGGGCCCCGGAGCGACGCACCTTCTCCAAGCAGCGGGGGAAAGGCTGCTGGAAGGATCGTCGCGAGTGGGAGCCGGGACAGATGGCCTTCCGAAGCCGAGACCACCCAGAAGGCCTGAACAACTTGACTTGGTCACGGTGCGACAGGCCAACGCCATGGCGAAAAGGGCGGTGAAAGGGCTCTTGGAGGCCAATCGTCGTGGGCGCTTTGCGTCTCTTGAGCACCCCTGGGCTTCGTACATCTGGAACCTGCCTGAGATGGAAGCCCTCTACGGAGGAGACTGGTACTGGTCCACCTTTGCGCTTTGCTGCCACGGAGGAGAAAGAGACGAGTGGCTCACGGTGGTCCACAACTCCGCCTCGCTCCACCCACGTGCGGGGGGCATACCGGGCAGGTGTTGGGGTACGACTACCTCGACATCGAGAACCAAGATGAGTACCCGTGGGCCTTTTGCTTGGTCTTCATGGAAGGGGTCCATGACGATCTCACCTCGCGGTACTCGGAGCCCTTCGGTTGCAAACCGTTGACGGTGAACTCCCTGGTGCACCACCAGCTTAAGGGTGCGACCAGGGGACTTCAAGACGGAGCCGCCGTGGACTGGGCTGTCACCCAAACTGTCAAGTTCCTGGACACCATGGATACCGGCAATGAGTCTCAGCACTTGGCGTGGCTTTTGAGACATACGTACCACACTGGGGGCGATGTCAGGCTCACCGACCGAGGCCAGGACGTTGTTGGGAGCAGGCCCGGGCCGTATCCGGCATTTCGGTGGCACTGGAAAGATGTGCTTTCCTACAAGTGGAAGCAACCCCAGCACATCAATGTCCTAGAGCTCACCGCCTTCTTGAGTGAGCTCCGTCGCCGGTCCAGGGACCAGACTCAACACAACCGCCGCTTTTTCTGCATCGTGGACTCCCTCGTGACTTTCTATGTCTTGGGAAAGGGAAGGAGCTCCTCGAAGAGACTGAATCGAATTTGCCGACGAGTGACTGCTCTGACCCTGGCTTCTGGCTTGATACCCGTCTCCCTGTGGACGATTAGTAAGTGGAACTTTTCCGATGGTGCGTCACGAAGGTTTGAGCCGGCCTGACCACCTCCGCTTTCTGGGTATCACAGCCAAGACCAGGAGATCATGTGAGCAAGCAGTCCAGGCATTTTTCGTTTATCTTCGCGCCCTACGGGGCAGGCTGCCAAAGTCTATGGTTGAACTTGATGAGGAGCTGGGTGAGTATATCAACCACCTCTACCAAGCGGGGGACAACGTCACCCTTGCGGGCTGGACCGTCAGCGGCCTCAAACGGTTTTTGCCGAGGTGCAAGCCGCACCGTCAAACCGCCCAGCTGTTCCTTCGGAACTGGCACCGGGTCCACCTCCCACAGAGGACCTCCCCTCTTCCCTGGCTGGAGGCTAAGGCCATGGCGGCAGCAGCTGCTTAGACTGGGCGGTTTGATCTGGCCCTCTTGATTTTCATTGGCTTTGCCTTTTTCCTTCGTACTATGGAGCTGCTGCACCTCCGCAGGTCTCATATTCGCGTTTTCCCGCAAGATGGCACTGTCGTGATTGCCATCCTCAATGCCAAAACCGCCAAAGGCCTCCAGCAGTCCCTTTCTCCTCAAGAGGATGGCCTTGTGGCGGTTTTACAGTATCTTCTGGACCGGGCACGCCCGAGAGACTACTTGTATACTTCGTCGGTGCCCACGTTTCGGCATGAGTTCGCCTGTTTGGTGAAGGCGGTGGGCCTAGCCCCTGCTGACTACTTGCCTTACTGCCTGCGGCGCGGGGGAGCGACCGCTTTTTATCAACGCTTCGGCCTTGGTCGCACGGTCGTCCAGGGCAGATGGAAGGATCAAACAACAGCCCGCATCTATGTGGACGATGCGCGGGCCACCTTGATTCAGCTTCTTTTGCCCGCCCCCGTTGCCCCCCTTCAGCAACACTTGGCTTCTTTTTGGCGGGTGGCTGCCAGAGGGCTAACCCAATCATTGGGCAAGTTGGCGATTGGGGAGTTGGCGTTATTCTGCACCACCGCTGCCCTTGGTCCGGTGACCCACCTTTGGGCCAAAGGCGCCTTTAGGGAGGTGGTGTCCTCCTACGATAGAGACCTCCACCAAGGCTTAGCAGGCAGTACACTGCCTCCGGCTGTGAAGCTTCGTCTCACGCCAACTCTGAGCCCTCCCAGCCTTTCCGGGAAAAGTCTCAGAGGGTTGAGAATACCCACAGTGGTATAATGTAGCGTAGCGTCAGCGCAGCGGAGTGCTTCACGAGCCTTTCTCAACCTGTTTTTGGTGAGAAGTTTTCGGCTCGCCTCCTCATCCCCGCCTCCGCCCTGGGCCAAAGGCGCCTTTAGGGAGGTGGTGTCCTCCCACGGGAGAGACCTCTACGGAGGCTTAGCAGGCAGTACAGTGCCTCCGGCTGTGAAGCTTCGTCTCACGCCAACTCTGAGCCCTCCCAGCCTTTCCGGGAAAAGTCTCAGAGGGTTGAGAAATATATATATATATATACACACTCACATATTTATTGGGTGCCTGCTTGCTCGCTTGCTTGCTTGGTTGGTTGGTTGGTTGACCGGTTGATTGATGGATGCATTGATGGCTTGCTTGATTGATTGATTGAGTAGTGTGTGTGTATGTATGCATGTACGTACGTACGTACGAGTTATGTATGTTTGCATGCATGATAAGTAGTGTAATGGACTGGAATGAAACGGCATGGAATGGAACAAACAATAGAATGTCATGTAGCATAACGTAATGGACTGAATTCCGTGGAAGGAAGCGGAGTGTATGCTTTTTCAATGTAATGTGCATGAACACATTGTGCGCATGCATTGCGGGGTATTGTAGTGAATCGTAATGTACTGTACTGTACTGTACTGTAGTGCCCTCTAGTTCTACTCTGTGGTAGTGTACTGCTGTGCAATGAAGTGTTTTGTCATTTCGTTGTCCTGTATTGTATGGTATGTACATGTACATACATATGTAATATATGTGTGTGCGTGTGTGTGTGTGTGTTGAGACGCGCCCTTCGTTGAGGTTGTGGTCGTATGTTCGAGAGCACACCGGAGGAGAGGTGCGGGATACTTTTCTGGCCGGCTGAGTGAACCGTCAGTAAGTTCCAGTAGCACGAATAGAGTTGTAGGGAGGCGACACTAGTGGAAAGTTCAATTGGCTACAAGGCGAAGGTTTTCGCCGCCACAGCCAAGCAGAGCTGCGTTCATCTCTGTGAGAGTCACGAGCTACACTTGCACAGTCAAGCGCAGGACAGATTTAATCGCCCACTGCTTTCCCACCGCCGATCCGCACGGCCGGTTGAGCTTGGATGAGATCCAATTTCGCATGAGTGGAGTTCACATCTATTTGTCGCGGAAACAACAGGTCGGAAACAAGAGAAACCCTGATCATCCCTGATGAGCGAACCCAGGCATAGGAGCCAACTGGGCATCATATGAGGAGGTAAGTAGTTTCCCCTGGCAGCACCGCAGTTTCGTAATCCCCGAGTCGAAGAGCAGCCAGAAGCCGAAAGAGGATTTGGACAAAGCGCTATAACTTCCGCGTTGGGCAGCTTTGCTGGTGTTGAGCTGTTCAGTACAAGTGCCCTGCACTGCCACTTGCAATGTACACAGGAGTTTCACAACTCCTTGGTGAAGGTGCCAGGCCCCTAAACTTGAAACGGATGAGGATGGGAAGTGCGAGTATGCACATGTAGAGCGTGTAAGCTCCTTCAGGCTGGGGGCGCTCCCTGCAGAAACTCTTGTCTATGTCGGACATGATTACACGGCCCGCAGCCCAGCCTCTTCGCGACTCGGACTGCTGGCCGCTGAGACGGGCAGACAGGTCAAGAACCTACAGTTCGCTGTCGCAGTGGAGACTGCAAACAAGAACTTGGAGAACCGCCTGCATGTTTGAATCTCCCCATGATACTCTACAAGCATCCCAACGCAAAGGTCAAAGATTTTTCAGCACTGTCTCAAGCCACATAGAAATCTGGTGGTAAGGCAGGTACTAAAGCGTCTTTCTCAATTTGACGTGGTATTCGGGTGCTTGCCCAACAATGCAAGGTGCAGTTTCACTAAATCCACATGTGGACTGTCATGAGAGCTAGATTCTTCAGGCCTGCTGAGGGTTAGACGGCGGCAAGTCTAGAATCTAAACCGTCCAGGCAGATGCTCGCGTGGGCCAAGGAGCAGAAGGTCTGAGGTTTTCAGCGTTGCCCGAGCGTCGAGTCTTCGCAACTACCAACGGGACAGGCAGGCCATAGTGGGAAAAGGCGGGTGCAAGGCCATGCAAGGACTCTACTTCTAGGAGGGAGCTGGCCATGGCGGCACTGCTTGAGTACAATTGGGGAGCAGAGCTCGTGTTGTGGCAGCGCAAGACTCCTCAAAGCCTGCAGCCTTGCCTTGCCGAATTGTCCGCAGGTTCAGCGCAAGTACACTGTGCCATCCACGATGCGCAACGTGCCTGGGCTAACGATAGGAAGCCGTGCAAGAAGCATGAACAGCATAGAATTGCTGCGCTGCTGCGGAGTGAGAGTCCCGAGAGGGTCAGTGTATGTCAGTGTGCAGTGTGCGCATAGGAATGGTTGATCAATCCATTCCTGCGGTCAGCGGATGACTCCATGAGGACGGGGGCAAGCCTTGCGGTTGAAGCATGACGCAGAGCGGTCAGGATGCTTGCGATGATGGGTCTTTGTCAAAGCAGATTCCAGCAGCACCCGCCTGCCCGCCCTCGCCCTCCACTCCGCCACTCCAGCACCCCGCACCCCACCCACCACAACAAAACCTGCAATCTCGAAAGCGACGCAAAGCAAGGCGAGTTCCTTCGCCTAGCACCACACCCCTATAACTGGACCTCGAAACTCGAAAGCGTCTTCCGACTGGGACTGGACACGACTGGACACGGCTGGCTGCGCATCCTAGGCCCGAGGCCCTAGGCCCTGCCGTCGAAGTTCTCACAGCCCGAAGCCGCTGCAAGCTGATTAGAAGGTCAGAGTCTGTGGGATCAGGGTAAAAAGAAGCTTCTCAGACAATCAAGCAATATAACCTTTGCTAACTCCGGCGGCACGTAAGCTGTTTTCGTAGTTTTTTTCGTACCTAGACCAAACACTCGGAAGCAATGTTGGCAATTTGCCTTCAGACGGTCTACTAGGAAGTCATTGTCCTGCGCTGGAAAAGAGTGCAGGAGTATCTGTCCTGGTTGCAGCCCGGTAGAGGCCGGGACAGCTTTGCGATCCAATTTGGCAGAAGAGTGGCTTGGACCACCGGACCAGTCTGCCATCGAAATGCTTGAGCCCACCACTGCAGTAAAATGCATGCTGCCGATACCTTCAGGTAAAGCTCAGAGGCGCTAGCACTGCTCGCACATTGCACGTGTCATTGAGACGAAAACGTTTGCACTCGACGTCGTGGCGCCTTCAAACTTGTCGACACGCAGGTTTTTGCGAAGCTCCGGAAGCAGAAGGACAACTTTTGAGCCTTGGCAAGCGGGCTTCCATGTGCAGATAGAATTGGCACAACACTCCAGAGCCGCAGTGCGCTGAAATGGAGATGCGGCATTGAGCTATCTGAGCCAGAGCCGCGGAAAAGGTGTACAGAGCAGATCCTTGCAAGCCCGTTGCTGTCACTTCAAACCATGTCGCCACAATTTTGGCTGTTTTCCGTTTGCTGTGAGGAACCACAAGTGCGACGTGGTGTGCTGTGAAGGCTTCAACAATCGCAACCACGAGGTGGGTCACGAATCCAACTCGCTCGCAAAGGTGTTAATCTTCATGCTCATGTGTCTGTCCCCAGGCACATATGTGCCTGCAAGTCTGTGGACGTCCGCTATCCTGTGGCAACCACACATGTGAGGAGCGGTAGCTTGAAAACACATGACATAGGCCGAGACATAGGACCAGCAACAGCCACGGAGAGGAGTTTTGCCATTTGGGGAATTGCCCTCCGTGCGAGCCTTAAGTGGAGCCTGGCTGCTGTACATTACCGGCCCCTTCAACATGGTATTTGCGGTAGTGCTTCGACTCTCGGCCAGGTGCCGCGTGGTGTTGCATGAGCCTTTGTACTGTGCCTGTGGCAAAAGCTTTGTGGAACCGCCTGTGGTACACGTCTGAGCCCGTGAGCACCGGCAATGTCTGGAACGTGCGCTGGGCATGCCTTTGCAACTTGCTCCACCCTGAGTTCTGTGGTACGAAACCACCAGAGTGCGATGAGCCGTGTGGACAGCTGCAAGGGCCTTGACTTGAGCTTCAGGATGCAAGATTTGCGTGCACAGTCTTGAGTCTTGTGACGCGAGTGAATCCTTCTCAGGATGGAGTGTGGTCACGTTTGTCCAGCAAAATGCCATGAAGGTGCCTTTCCAGCATTCATGGCCTGGAAGCACATGAACCTCGGGCAGGGCCACACCCACTGTGTTACGAGCCTGTGTCGAGAACTTGTTTGGGCATCGCCTCCATGTTTTTATAAAAATCCCTTTGTGCTGGAGCGGATGGCTGCGAACTGGACTGTGCCAGGTGGCCACATGCAAATGCGCAACACGAGCGGGGCTCGGACAAGAAAGCGAGAGATCGCCGTTTCGAGTGCAATGTCAAGGCCCTGCCATGTCGGTCCCATCTCCTGTGGTCAGCCCTGCGGCAGCGGCCTCAGAAACTTTGGACGTGCGATGTTTTCAGCTTGTGCTCCCCAAGGTCGGTTGCTCCCCTGTGGGCACAGCTGTCCTTCGCAATGCCATGCAGGCGCAGGGCCATCCGGCGCCACACTCCCAATGTGTCTGAGACGCGCACGTGCGTAGCAAGACGTGGAAGCACTACCGTATCGGACGGATGTGGCTCGGCGCTGTGTTCGAACGAACCGTCTCGGACTTGGAACCCCCCCCCCCCCCCAGAAAGGACGAAAGGGAATGTCTGGAACCGCGATGGCACCTTCTGCAAACTCTGAGCCNCCCCCCCCCCCCCCCAGAAAGGACGAAAGGGAATGTCTGGAACCGCGATGGCACCTTCTGCAAACTCTGAGCCCCCATCGGCACATGCAAAGCTCCCTTTGCCTTCTGCCCGCGATGGCAAGCGCGCGCGTGTCTCTTATCTCCCCCAGCGACACGGTGAAGCCTTGCCTTCGCAGTCTTGGGTTCGAGCCAACAGGGCCTTTTAGCTAGAACTTGTCGATCTCGGCCTGCCTGCTTCCGGATCATCACAAGCGTCACCTGTGCCTGGCCCGTGGACTTTCTACTAGTAGCAGTAGCCGTTGCAGCCAGCAGAAAGAAAAGACCAGCCCGAGGAAGCACGGCAAGTTGTGGGCCAAAGGTTTGTGCGCGTGAATAAAGCCACGCAGATCGAAATCACTCGTCCTTTATTGAACATGAAACAGACGAGAGTTTGTTTTGCACAGGAAGCCCGCCGATAAAATCAGAGCAGCTTGAGACAACCTGGAAAGCAAACTGGCTCCGGTATTGAGAAGACCGGCAATCAAAATCCAACGCTCCAGTCAGGATGTGTTTCCTTCTCTTTCGCCTATAAGTCTAAAAGAGCGGCTATGACAGCTGTGAGCTGCTCTCGGGCATTTTTAAGGATGTTCGCCGACCTGTGCAGGTGAGTGCAAGCCCTGCTCGAGGCCATGCGGAGCAAGGACGAGCAACTATGCATGGCCCTGCTTGGCACTGCTCCGAATTCTCAGATACAGTCGGATAATCTGATAATACCTGGTATCGATAGAGAAATGGAGGCAGCTCAACACGGATGTTCTGTGCTGATGCTCAGCGTCAGGAGAGTTCATTGCAGCCACTCGTGTCAGGCGGAATTAGTATGCGGTCTATGTACATGCGACTGCAGATTACTGTAGCAGGTTTGGCACTAGGCACTGTATCTGTGACGGCAGGGGGACTGCCATCCAGGTTCGCCGTGCGAGGCCGTACGATTGCCTCTCTTTGCGATACATCAGCTGCTCTGCCAGAGCGTGATGCCAAATTTTAATCTTGGCTGACAGGATACACCCTGCAAGTGGAAGATCAAGCAAGCGTGCCCGTGCGGTCAAAGAGTGGAGGATGCGGCCATACCCACAAGTTTGCATGCGGTTTGGGAATAGATTCAGTCCTGCACTCTTGCCCACCGAAAAACAATGGCGGTTGATTCTGGTTCGAACCTTCCGAGAAAATGCCAGGAGAACAATATTCGAGGTGAGACTACAAACATAGGTGTGTATGTGCGCAAAGGGGCGATGTGCTTCGGTTTGCGCTCCTTATGCCCCGAGTCCAAGAGAAGAGAGACAGACAGAGACAGAGTGCGCTCCTCCCTGGCTGAGTGCAAGCAAGAGAGACACGTCTGTGCAACAAGAGTTTCGGACCGGAGCTGGGATGAGGCCGGGGGGTTCCGTTTTTAGGTAGTGTGCAGAATGGGGGGTACGGCGGTTCGGTGGTATGCAGAGAAAGAGTGGGGGAACAAATGGGAACGAGATCCAGCACGCTAAAAGGTTTAATGCTTTCCAGGATATTGACAGAGCTGAGCGACATGGCATGCATAAACCGGGTTGATGTCGCCCAACATCGTCACACATGGTCAGGTCTCCTGAAGGGCTTTGTCTCAAAGTATGACGTTCTGTGGTGCAGTGGGGAGCAGCCAAGCCTAGTCAACCTGGCTCCGAACCCGTCCCAACGTGATATACTGACCTCGACCTCTGTCAGACTCACAAACACCCGAAGCAGCAACAGACAAACGCATGACTCCTACCGCAGCGCAGGACAAACATCCTTGGGCAGCACCTATACATGCCACAGCAGGTATGATGGCAGATAGGAGCGGCAATTCAATGCAGGAAGCAGTGCGTGAGTGAGCTGCAGCACAGTGATAATCCAGCTAATTACCTGCTCTTCACCTCTATCTGCCTCGCCTAAAGCAGAAGCCCGCCAACCTACAACATCCACCGAGGAAACCAGAGCCTGCAATGTCTCGGCTCCCTACTCCGAACACATGACATTACTATTGGACATGCGAACAATGTACTGTTCCATACAAGAGCGCAAGCCAGTCGCTTCTCAACGCACCTACCAAGCAGCAGCAGCCCCAGCATACACTGCGCAAGGCATGTTTTCCACTGGAGGAGAGGAGGCACAGGGAGTGCACCACCGCGGGCGGACACCGAGGAAGGGGAAAGATCGAAGGAGGTAATGGACAGGCAGACGGGCGTTGTCGCGAAGAGGGGATCCTCGAGAAGAGACAGGCACCCCAGCTCCGCCAGGCCAGCCACGGCCCAGCTCGGACAGAGGAGCAAGCACACTGCACTTGTACCTATTACGGCAGCAACCTGTCGCTCCGAGACCTCGCCAAGGGACAAGGGGTCGAATGCCGAGCTCATCCGGAATCGAAGGTAAAGGCAGCAGGTAGGGACAGATTGCTATCTGTCGGTTTCACAGGAGCCCCTAAGAACTGCAGGTTTCGCCAGTCACTGACTCACGGTTGCGAAGAGACCTGTGAAATCCTGCTTTGTGGTCGCTGTTGCAAGTTCAAGAGAGGAGCGCCTTTGTGGTGCCTGGAGCGGTCACCTGCCATCTACCTCAGCCGCTTCAACCTTGCGCCGGGGATCCCGGGAGGATCTCCAGCCTGAGAAATCTGAGAAGAAGTCGGGCAGAGCTCAGAGCCTTCCCTGGAAATGAGAAGTGAGGTTGCTTGCCCTCTTGCCAGCGGCAGCCTGTTGAAGCAGCGACTCCAGGCACTTAACTTTCCTTATCTTTCCTTTGCCGGCAGAGATGGGGAGCAGATGTTTGCAGTGAAACGAAGACCCGCCAGGTGAGCCGGTGAAGTACACTGCTGTCAGCTCAGACCAAAACCAGCCTTGGTGCCGCGCTCAGGCGCTCCTGTCTCATCTTTGACGCCGCGAGGCTGACCTCTTCCAATTGGCTTCTCATCATCGTAAATATATTGAGATGCTCGAGGTGGTGATCTCTCGTTGACCGTACACGATACTCTTGATTGAAGAGGGAGCCTTTGTGGAAACTCATTCGATGTCACCAGGATGTGTTCGTGGAAGCTATTCTCGACGGAGCTGGCAAAGGCAACTGTCGTCAATGCGCAGAAGGCTGCTTGCAGATATGTGCAGATCCAGGAGCTTCTCGAAGCACTGCCACGGCTTCTGGGCTGCATCTTTTGCCTTTGCTGTTGGCTGCTGCGGGGCTGATCTTGATAAATTTTCGAGAACTTGCAAGGCCCTGCCGCATGTAAGCTGCACGAAATTGGACCGGCAGAGAGACCTCCTAGCGTCATTGGACAGACCTGACCGTTCGAGGCAGGACGTCAGTGTGGATCTCGGAGGAATTGGAAATTCAGCAACTGTGTGCTCCTAATAGTCAAGCCAATGCACCGGCTCGCTTCAGCCTTTCTAAGCTCCAGTCACCAGTCACAAATCGGACAACCGCATGGTCATTCCACACTGCGTGGAAAGTCTCTGCTTCCAGTTCCACCATCAGCTTGCACTGAACAGTCTGAACAGTGCGCATGGTCAGCAGATGCCCTCTTCGAGAGATCTTATGCTTACGGCCTGGCGCCAGCAATGGCCTGGTCCGCGCTCATGCCATGGTGCAGGCATGACAAAGGTAGCATCTTAGGTAGCACTCTGAAAGCACTTTCAGTATGATCATGGAAACTGGACGCTGTCCATAGAGTTCGTTTTGGACATTCGCGGCTCACAGTGGCGTCGGGTCCGGTCGATCCTTGTCTGAGAGCCGCCTAAATGAGGCTCGCAGGGTTCGTTCGTTGCACTTCACGGCTGACACCGTGCGGAGGCACCGAAGCTGAAGAACACTGCGATCAGAGAGCAGAGGCAGTGCCAGTGCGTTGAGGTTTCATAGCTTGGACTTCCATCACCGGAGCAACTCCTTGTCATGCCCGAGGTGATAGCACCTAAGTGGCCCACGCCGAACCCCGAAAACCCACTCAACCGATCGGTTCGCCTCTCCTTTTGGATGACTCCTCACCTGTCCTGCGGTCTGACTTAAACATGTGTGCCAGATTTACCAACAGAAACCAGAGCAGGCTGAGCATGGCTGATCTAGCTGAGCTTCGTCTGAGTCGTCTGTCTCCGTTTTCACTGAGAGGATCCTGTCCCAGGCCAGTTGTAGTCCATTCGGTTAGCCAAAAGTGTTCAGGCAGGCTGCTGCTGTTCATGTATGTTCTTCCGATCCTGCAGGCAAGTTTGGCCTCCGGAGCCAGCTGTCATGCTCTCGCCTTACTTTGTTGTGAAACTACCACATTGCTGGACACTACGTTGGATCTTGAGGACTCATTGGATTATGCAGGCCATTCACACTGAAATCCCTTGTGAGATGCCCGATTCTGATTGCATGAGCCTGCAGGGCCTCTGGCAGCTGATGTGGCCTGAGCAGAGCCACTTACCTCGACTGCTGGCAGCACAGGCAGCACAGTGATCTAGCCGCTTGTTCCCGCGAGCGACACGGCTCACGGCGCAGGAACTCGGGCCGCTGGAAGAGCACCGCACTTACAGAAAGTCCTTTTCGCACCCCATCCTGCTGGAGACCGGCTCATCCCATATCCCTCAGTGATCTCAATTAAGGGCTAAGGGCGGTCGCCGGTCGCAAACGAGAGGAAGCTGGACCCCGATGGCCCTGGCGGACACCCGGACACCCGCATCTGCAGTGCCACGCAGGGGAGAAGTTGCGATGCCCCGGTGAAAGAACGAAGCGAAAAGAGAGTCGATGAGAGTCGATGTACCATTCCTGGAAGGAAGGCATAGCCCTGGCGGTAAGTTCTCTCATGGGTGCTGACCACGTTTCAGCTTGCACTTTGCAACATGTCGTGTCGAGGCCAACTGTGCCGAGCAGCATGTCGCCAGACAAACTGCTTTGCAGTGGACCGCCCCAGCCTTGTTGTGTCATTCAGGGAGCGAGGTCCTCGGGTCGTGATGGTGTTTGAGGCCTGAGCCTCCAAATCCTTCGGCTATGGAGGCATATGATCTTTTGATGCCTTTTTGAGCAGTGCGAGTCGTGGCTTGTCGCGTCCCTGGCCAGAACGCTTTCTGCCACCACACCTGCGGCCTTCACTGTGGGAGTCTACAGGCCGACTGTAGGTCGGACGCGGTCGGACGCCACAGCCTTCGCCAGAAGGCTATGCTGAGCTCACAGCCTCAACGCAGAGTGCCGCACGCCGCGCCCGGCTCCTGGAGCCCCAGAGAGAAGACCCTCAGAACTCCGCCGGACGAGATTTGAACTTAGGTCTGGCGACGAGCTCAAGCTTGGTTCACGAAGGCCTGGGGCGAGAAGATGCTGTGTTTTGACTCTTCGGAGAGTCTCGAAGAGTCTGGATCAGGGGAGTGGCATGAGTGGATGTCCGATGCGATGGCACATGGCCGATCCACTGAGCGGAATGTCTTTCCGGAAGTCCTGAGTCTGTCGATGTACGAATGCATGTCTTCGGGAAGACGCGAATGGGAACGCCGTGTCCTTGATCCATTGTACGTTCCGAGCGTGTCAGGCAATCTGGAGGATCCAGCGTGTGGGCGGCCGAGTCGAGGGGTTCTGCACCATGCAATCTACCAGTACCTCTCGTCAGACTCAAGTTTGCTGATAAGACTTCACGGCCCACAGTGTCAGCAGTAAGCTTTCTTTTCGACGAGGTGTGACGTGAAGCGGGCATCCTCGCAGCCTCCACAGGCATTTCCACGATTGACCGTGTGCCAAAAGTAGATGGGCACACGGGTTCTAAGGCACTTGCAAAAGAGTGCAGCCAGGCTCTCTTCTGCGGTCGATGGTGCGGCCAAGAGTGCGTGCAGCAGCTGCACCAGGTGCTGCAATGCGAAAGAGACATGCACTGTGGTCAGAATCTCCACACGGCCACAAAGCATGTTAGCATCGCCTGGAGGCCAGTTTCATGCTGACCAGACCTAATTTCGGTCGGCCACCAGAACGTGCGGGGCAGCAGACTTAGACAGCCCGAGAGGAACCCCTTAAAACTCTCACTCTGTCTCTTCATGTCAGAAGAGAGGCTCTGCGATCCTGATCTCATGGGAGAGTCTTTCAGGCCTGGTTCGGTGTGTGTTTGCGTGTTCGCGCGCAAAGCTAGGTCACAGAGTGGGATACTGCACCCGGCCAGTGCAGCGTACCTGCAAGTGCAATGGCAAGGGGCCAAGCCAAGAACCCCATACGATTGTAACATACAGCTAGCTACTCTTCCGAGAGAGAGTTTCCAAGTGCGTGTGTGTGTGTGCGCGTGTGTGTGTGTGGGGGTGTGTGCGTGTGTGGGTGTGGGTGTGGGTGTGGGTGTGGGCGGGGG
>BGNK01003231.1:52853-65066 GCA_003297005.1 Symbiodinium sp. clade A Y106 | reverse complement strand
AGCGCTGCTCCTATCCAATCATTTTCAATCCGTCTTCTCCTGCTTTGATGAGGCGTGAATGTTCGGAGGACTCATCCGAGAGAGCAGCTTTGTACAGAGAGCAGTGCAGACACGTGCCGCGAGGGCAATGGCCGCGAGAATCAGGAGCGCCGCCAGGCTGAGCTGAGGAACAAAGCCCAGCTGTAGCCTCTTGAAGCCCACCGCGGGAGATGCGACAAACCGGGAGCAGACATCAGACGTACCTTGACACGCAGCGACGGTCAGCAGATTCCGCCTCGTCTCGGGTCCAGATCCGTGAACACTGCAGAGCAGCTCCTGGCGGTGCTGCTGCTAACCACAACTGCTCGCTCTGCTAAGGGAAGGCGTGAGCTCCTAAACCCCAAAGTCGCACAGAAATGCACAGAACCCCACCCCCCCCACCCCCCCAGCTGACTTAGCCGGGACGCCAGCATCTGCTCCAGGACCGCGCCTTCCTCGACTCGAATCCACCTGGAAGCAACGAAACACGACCCCGTTCCCAAAATGGGCTCCGGCTTCCTTCTGGGCCGTGGGGCGGGATGAGAGCGGCGTTGGCCGGCGAAGTCCGGAGGGCGAAGGCGGCAAAGGGATCGTGACCGGACACGTTGCTCTGGAGCAAGGCGGATCGCATGGTGCCATCGCAGGGCTCCCCGAGCTCGCAGGACGGCAGCTCCACGGCCCAGGATTCCCAACTGAGGGGCAAGCACGCACAGCACAATCACTCGATCCCACTCGATCTCGTTTCTTGCAGTTTTCGTTACAGCCGGTCACGGTCCTGAAGAGGTGAGGGCGGCTTGTGGCCAGCAGAGCCACTAGATCCCAGGGGATGAAGCCGCTTTGCAGCCCAGGGCTTGTGGGCCTTTCGGGCAGCGTCTGAGCCTTCACCCGTCGATTCACCAACTTGGGCATGAACCAGGTCTGCAGTCGCATCTTGGGCAAGATCCGGCGAGCCACAGCCCGTGGCGGACACTGCTCAAGACCTTCAGGGGATCACAACAACCAAACTGGCTCAGACCACCTGACAAATCGCACTTTCCGGCATGGACTCTGTCCGAGTCGCGCTGCAACCATGCCGGGGTCACGGCCACCTGCGCGCAAGTCTGGATGGGGACCTGCGAATCGCGACGCTTTGTGAACTCAAGTGCACTCCCGCTCTGCTACCGACATCGGGTCCGGCAAGGCATATCTGCGAATCTGCGATGCAAGCCTATGGCCTAATTTATGCAAGTTGAGCTTCTCCTCATTGGACGGACGGACTGTCACACAGGCAATTTGGCCGCCGCTGTGCATCTCTGTTTGTCGGTTCTTTGTTGTCGGGATCTGCTTCCCCCGAGCGCGGAGCCGCAAGCTAAGTTCTCCCTCTCTCTCCAGCTCTTTCAACCTGTGTGTCTATCTCTTGCTTGCTTGCTTGCTCGGCGTTTAGGGTGGGGGAAGCGGGTCCCCAACAATTGCGCGCATGCGCGACGCCACGTGTCCACGTCCTGTTCTTGGTGTTGATCACTGGGGATCATTCTGGTCGTCACAAAGCAGAGTGCAGGCATTACTGGGCCATCGCACGCGGTCGCTGCTACTTCTTTTCACAAAGGCACATGTCGAGGCTTCTGGGTTAGCTTCAAAGCTTAAGTTGTACAAGCGAAGCTCCACGACTTTATGCTGACTTTGTCTTTACAGCTTACATCACAGTCAAGGGAAGGCACCGGGCACTTCCAGGCTTTCGGCTCAGTCATCAAGACTTAAGCCAAACAGAGAGCGACAACATGCGTTCCTTGAACTATCACATCAACACTCCTCCTTGCTCCTTGCCTCCGGCAAGAGAGCACATCTTGCATGTTGCGCAAAGAGAATGACGCTCCACGCCCGCACAGTACGAGCCTTTCAGCTAATTTGAGAGCCTTACATGCTCAAAGTTCATGCATCCTTCCACGTGGCAATCCACCTGGAGATCCTTTGCTTACTGCTGACATCTTCCCATCGAAGCTTGCATCATCCAGAAAGCGACTTTGATCTCCAAAGGAACAGCACGTAGCGCAGCTGTTTGTTCGTAACATCTGAAGTCACCAAAGGCACCGATAATCTCCTTGCCAGGTCGTCCTTGAGGGCTGTCACTGGTAGACCTTGCAATCGTAGGCCCGCCCTCAAATCTTCACAGAACATCAGCTGAAGGGTGTCATAAGCCACACGTTCCCGTTCATCCGGCACCTCAGTAACTTCACTCGCTCCTCGTCTTTCATGGAACTGGGGTAATGGTGGAGCAGCAGGGAGTACAGGAGGTGAGCCTGCTGGCGTGGAAGTAATCGAGGTCACCGTAGGTGTCGGCAATGGCGAGGTGGTAGGTGAGGGTGGACTTCCCGTAGCCGGTGCCGTAGCCCTCCTCCTCAGCTTCGGCGTCCTGGGTGATGCCCTTGAGGTAGTCGATGCTGCAATCTCTTGTCTTGCTATAGAGAAGGCAAGCCGGGACACTTCAACCAGCCTTTTACCCTTTCGATACCTTCTCATCCATCGGTTTCCAACACGATAGAGGTAACGAGTTGCCTCCCATACAGCAATTGTTGCCACAGAGGTGAGCATCAGCAGGACAAAGAGCTCCCCCCATCCCGTCGTTGGAATAGGCTCCTTGCCGTCATCACCTCTCGCTGGACAAACACACTGTGCCAACATCACCAAAGCAGCCAACAACTTCAGCTTCATAGTCTGGACCACGTTCACCGCAAAGCCCACAAAGCCCCACAGTCCAAGCAGCTGGTGCAGCCTCAACTTCGACTGCATCTTCGTTGACCAAATCCGCCAACTGCTCACTCCCTGGAGTGTGTCGGACTGTAAGTCTCCCTTCTTCGACTGCTTCCCTCACATAGTTCGCCCGAATCTTCAAGTGGCGAGTTCTCTGGCTCCCATGCCCTCCTGCCAACATTGCAGCAGCACTCGTGTTATCAACTGCTAAGACTCTGCTCACTCCCTGGGGGTAGAGCTCGGACGCAAGCGCATACGCCGAGTTCAGAAAAGTGCATCCTTGGGTCGCCGCAGAGAGTTCAGCCTCCATCACACTCAGTGTTATGAAGCTTTGACGCCCTGATTTGCATGCCACTGGGGAACCTGCAAACGTCACCACCGCAGCACCAAACGACCGTCGACCAAAAGGCGCATAGGACGCGTCCGTGCAGACGACCAATTCAAGCTCGGTTAAAGGTCCAGTTGGCCCATAGTCATCCTCAGGTCTGCCGTTCCCGCTAGGTACGACAAAAGTCTCTTACCCAGCCGACTGACATAGGACAGTCGCTTTGCTACCAGACTGGCCGCATGCGTGCCGATGGCCAACTCCACATCATGGGTCACATGGAGCAAGGAGTCCTTGTTTGCCCCGCGCTCCACATGCTCCTCCTCATCATCACTCTCGTGATCTTCATCTCTGTGATCCGACCCATCAGGCGGCTCATCAGGCATCTTTCTGCCCTTTGAAGCATTCATGAGACCAACGCACATGACAGCTAGCTTAGTCTTCTCCTCCTGAGGACCAACTGGCTTAGAGTAATGAGGAACCCAATCAAAGCCAAAGTCTTGCAAGTACTTCACCTGGTGGTTCTTCAACTTGGCACTGTATCTCGTAGAATAAGCGATCAACGCAATTCGGGAACCTCCATACCATGGCTTTGTAGAGTGCTTGATCTTGGGGTCGAACACCTGGTGGGTGATGTCACCATCCAAAGGCAATAGCCTTTCTCCCTCAGAACTTTCCACAACCCATTTGGCGCTTGCTTCCACAACTGCCTCCTTGAACTCATGCGTCCATGCCGCACTGCCCGAAGTCGACTCAGGGTGCTCCGGGTCAAACCTCAGGTTCGTGGCCATGCTCTCACTCACATCCTCCAAGTACATAAGTTCAGTGAACGAATCCCAAGAGAAAGAAATTGAAGACCACTTCTCCACGCCGCCCAGCCTAACCAGGTCCATCAGCTTCTTGCCCTCAAACATCATGAAAACTGGATGCCCTCCATGGTGACTTCTCGCTGCCTTTGCCACCACCACCAACCACATCATCTTCTGAACCAGGTCCACCCTGGTAGGAGGGCTCCCGATAATGCCGTCGATGCGTCCCGTTGCTGCCGCCCATAGCAAAGCACGGTAAACAAAAGCAACCATGCCCATATCCTCCGCCTTGGAGCGGTTGATGTCGATCTGAACCAGCACGCGACCATCGTCCATTTCCCTGAACACCGGATCAACATGTTTCTCGGGGCCCGAGTAAAGATGAACCACCCACGGCATACTCCTCATCCTCTTCCTCCTTTGGCGTGAGCCGGGGATGGCCCTCAGGTACATCCACCCAGACTTGTTATCTAGCTCGACCTGCTCGGCAGCCAATGACCTTTCCAGCTCCGTCCACGAAGCGAACGGGGATCCCTCCGACAACATGGCCCTCAGCTGAGCACCACGGCCACCAACACGAACAAAGTCATCGAGATGTCAGGCCCACGGTTTTTCAACATCCCACAACCACATCGACTTAGCCGTAGCCGCCGTAGCCCTCGTTGCATACTGGAGCTGTCGTAGCTTCTCGCACTCAATCTCGTAGATAAGATCCAGAGCCTGAGACTCAGCCACCACTGGACACCGGCCCACAATGGTAGGCTTGATGAGGCCGTGTTCCGGGTGCCTGATGGTCAAACCTCCTCGTCTCGTCCAAGCTATCTGACAACCCAGATCTTGCACCAAGGCTCCGAGAGGGACTATGGGCCCCGCTGAGCTGCCACCAGATTTTCGCGTGAGAAGAGTGCCGCTCGAGTTTTGTCCCAGCACAATCTCCTTCCCGTCCGCAAGCTGGACGGTGACACGGTCCGCTTCCTCCAGCTCATGGTCTGTTGCTTCCCTGTAGGGATGGGAGGCTCCCGATGTCCTTCCAGTCCTTGGATCACATCCCGAGTTCAACATTGCGCTCGCCTCCTGAAGAAGACTCTTCAGCTCAGCTTCAGGCACCGTAGGCATAGGAAGCTCCGCAGTCACAGAAGGCGTTGTAGTAGAGGACGTAGGTGCTGAAGTGCTTCCTGAGGTGCCGCGGCTGGCGGTTCAGCCATCACCTTGAGCGCCGGCGCCGCCTTCGACTTAGCCGTTGGGCTCCCGCCGTTGGATTGGGTAGGGCACTCAGGTTGGTGATGCTGGGTACTACCACATGTCCAGCACCGCCCATTCTCGCCTTCCTGGTGAAAGCGTGTGAGAAAGCACATGAGCCCCCTTTGCTGCAGCCTTTGTCCGTCAAGTCGAACTTGCAGGGCGACTTGGCCTTTGCCGTAGGTTGCGTAGTAGGGCTCCCACCATCACCACCACCAGCTGCATCTTGCTTCCCAGGTCCCGTTGTAGGAGAAGCCATTGAAATAGCCTTCACTGCCGGAGTCGCCAGACTCGTCTGCCTGCCACGATACGCAACCTGCTCCAACTCAGAGAGAGAAGAGCCTGCTGGAGGCCCTTTGCTCCCTGCAAGGTTGGTCTAGTGTCAACTTCAAGGTTCTACCTGAGCACGGAGCTTCTGAAGTTGATGTCCTGATGGTCCCCCAAGATTTTCTTGACAACCGCATCAAGGCCCTTTATCATGACGCTGGGATCTGGGCACTGAAGTCCCAGATCTGTGGCTCTTGCAACCCATCAAAGTCCGCCGCTCGCAAAGCTGGCTTCCCAACATGAGACGCAGCCAGGTAGGCCTCATAAAACTTCGTCAAGCATCCAAGCACCTCAGTCCACCACTGACTGCTCGAGTTACTGAGGTCTCCCATATGATTCTGCAGGCCATGTAACCAGTCACCGAAGTCAATAGCAGAGCTCGCGCTCAAGTCCGGTAGGCGCGGTAGCTCTGCCAAGCCTGGCTTAACAACTTCCACATCCTTGGCCTTGTTCGTGAGCGACTGGGACATCGCCGCCTGCAGCTGGGCCATTCCTTGAACCAAGGTCCCAAGAGGATCCAACGCTGTTGTCCCCGAAGAAAGACCCTGGGTCTGAGCCGATGACGCATTCACCGCTGGCTCTTTCGCTTGCCCTTCTTGAAGACCAGGTCCATGCGCTGCTCCGACTCCACCATCACCACGTCCGACAGTCCTTGAAGCAAAGCTCCCTTGCCCTGCACGAACACCAAGTGGATCACTACCTGATACAGCGGGACGTCGTTGGTCTCCGGGAGGGCACCCATGAGCAACGCCTGGAGGTCCTGGCACTGCAGGGCCTTTTTTCGGAACAGGACCGGGAGGATGAGGAAGTTCGCAAGGATTACCCCCCACAACCACCATGATGATCGCTTCCCTGGGGTCCCTGCGAAGTTCCACCAACACCATTCATTCCCGTCCCTTCCAAGCTCCGTGTCTGGACTTGGTTGAGAACCTTCTCCAACATCGCTTTCAGCTGCTGGTTCTCTTCCGTCAACTGTTGGCGCGCTTCTTCATGGGCACGTAACTCAAACCTCACTTGCTTCTGCACCTCAGCCATCACCTGCTCCTGAGTAAGGGAGCCATTTGAGGAACCCTCCTGTGGTTGCACTCTCTGCTCAGGCGTGTACAGATGAGGCGCCCGTCTTGCCCACTGGCTCATAGCCTGCTCTGCTTCCGGAGTAAAGAGCCGCTGCACACGAGGAGGCGATGTCACCACCTGTCTCAACGATCTCTGCTGGCGCGACTCCAAGATAGGAGACATGGCTGCACCAGCTTGGGCAACCCTCCGCTGAACGAACTCTCCGATCTTAGCAAACCAAAACGTCTGACTCGTAGCCTCTGCCCCAGTCGACTCAGACGGCAACTCCTCCGGTGGTGAGAAGTTGAAGGCTCCAGCATGTTGAGAAGCACCGGTAGAAGGCATTGCGGCGTCCTGGGCAAAGGCCGGAGGTACCAGGAGAGTAGGCCGGGCACTATCCTCTGTGTCTTTAGTGGTAGTTGAAGCGCTCAGAAACTCTGCCGCTCCCACTGTTCCAACCGACCCCGAGGGCTGAGAAAAAACCACATCATTTGCCGCAGCCGTCGACGACAAAAACTCTGGGCCTGCTCCATTCACAACAGGCTCTGCACCCTGATCGACATCCTGAACAGTCAAACCAGGTGGTGCAGGCGCCGCGGCGTAGTTTGGGCCGCTTACTTCCCCATCCAGCGTAGCAGTAGGGGTTGGGCTCATACCCTGTTGACCACTGGGGCTCATGCTGGTCGTCACAAAGCAGAGTGCAAGGCTTACTGGGCCATCGCCCGCGGTCGCTGCTAGTTCTTTTCACAAAGACACATGTCGAGGCTTCTGGGTTAGCTTCAAAGCTTAAGTTGTACAAGCGAAGCTCCAGAACTTTATGCTGACTGTGTCTTTACAGCTTTACATCACAGCCAAAGGAAGACACCGGGCACTTCCAGGCTTTCGGCTCAGTCATCAAGACTTAAGCCAAACAGAGAGCGACAACATGCGTTCCTTGAACTATCACATCAACATGTTCTGTCTATCTCGCTCTCTTCTTCCCCGGGGCATGAGGGGCTGTTAAACCCCCTCGGCCTTATAGGCCCCCCCGATGTTTTGTGGGGGCTTTGGACGGGGTGTGAGAGCTGAGTTTGGCTAACAGCAGTTCCCCCGGTTTGTCCATGTTTTGACAATAGAGGCTGCATTTGAGGGTTGAAGTCATTTGCAGTAAAGCAAGGTACGTTCTCAGCTCTCTCTCTCCCTTTCTTTTGCCAGTGGATGAGAGGTCTCGGGATGCTTCGAAGCTTCGGAGTTCACCACTCTCGATCGGCATGCCAGAGTTGGCATGCAATCCTGGACTTCCAACACGATGAGTTCTGCGATACATGTGTACGTACACACCCATGCATAATTATGCATATATAGGCACGTGTCTCGGTATACTCGTATACTCATGTGCTGTAATAACTCTATATTTGCATGCATGCATATATGAGGTGTGCAAGCATGCGTACACATATGGATGTATGTACATACGTGCGCATGCACGCATGCATGCATGTATGTGTGAAATCACGTATGCATCGATGTATATTTACGTGTATGTATGTTTTGTTGTTGGTGCGGGAGGGAGCCAAGCGAGGTTTGAACATGCAAGACAATCGTCGATGTTTGGCCTCGACCTTCCTATGCCGCCTCAAACGATGGGTCTCGACAATACGGCGAGGTTTCAAGAATGCCAACAAAAACAGGTGGGTTTCAAACCCTCGTGACTTCTGTACAGAACGGGAAAGGGAAATTGCAGTACACATACTGAATGACGACTACGACAAACAGGTTTGTCACAAGGTTGTCTGTGAAGCGAGATTAGAAGTCCGTTCGGATCATTGGTTGGTTAATAACCGTCCTGATGATCAGAAGTGAGAGGCAAGCCTAGGCGGAATGACCGGCTACAGGGAGTCTCGGATTCCAGCAAGACTGCACGATGCAGCAGGTGTTGTCACATCCGGGCTGGCAGGCATGTGCCAACTTGTTTGCATAAGGACACAGGCAACTTCTGCCTCGCAGATGCAATTTGTCAATTTGTGCAGTCCGTCGAAGAGCCTTTGAAGATGATGCGTCCGCAAGCCGAACCGGTTTGAGCATGGGCCCATGCGCATCTATCGCTCCTTTTGGAAGCTCTTCGCATATTCCGAGTTCCAGCTAATAGATTCGAGCAAAGAAGCTTTGAAACCAAAGCAGATCCGAAGAGATGTAGAGAGTGCGACTCGAAGGCAGGAGTCTGGGCGGCCCACCAGCATCGTCCGCAAGCTCGAAGCCAGGATCTCGCGAGCAGCTGCCCGGTCCGTCATGAAGTTCAGATCCAGTCCTTATCAAAGCTCCGGAGGAATCACGCAAACAAAACAAATCGCGAATAGGAGAAGCGAGAGACACAAAGACGAAGAGAGAAAGAAAGGTTGGTGGCAAAGATACGGGTGCGCCGAGGCCCGCTCGAGCTCACTTTCCGGAATGCAAAGCATGTGCCCTTCTTTGGTATGCTGTTGCCCCAACCATGACTCCGAATTCGAGATGAGAAAAGCCAAGAAGCAGACAATCTGAATGGCAGAATTCGGTAAACTGGGTCCCGGACTGCTGTGCGTGAGCTCGCCGCCCATGAGCACGGCCATCTCGAGGCGTTCCGCGAGCCAGGGAGCACGACGTAGGGCCCGCGCCAGGTTACTTGGAGGGCCGAGGCACAAGACCTACGCATGAGACTCATTTCGCAAGCCCAGTCGAGCACGAAAGACGCAAAGTGAGTCTGGAGCTTCTGATAGCTTCTGTCAGCTTGGCTGCGAATCTCCAAAAACATGCTCAAAGAACACTTAGATGCTTCCGGACCACAGCGCAGCGTTTACTTCTATGTGCCTTCATGCCAAAGTTCCTTTCGACCAGCACCAACAAACAACTCAGCCCACTTCCTGGCTTTTGCTTGTACGTAGTCTGCCATCATCCGAGGAAAATATGCCTAGTATCTCTTGGCTTGAATCTAGCAGGCCATGCATTTTCTCGGACCCCGTCCCATGAGCCCACCGTGAGACTGCGAGCTGGCAAGGCCGCAGCGGCGCGGATGATGGCCTCAGCAGCATCGCTGGACTCCTCCTCGCGCGGAAAAATCAGTGAGAATGAAAACGCCAACATGTATCAAGCCAGTAGCGATGGGCCAGAAGGTCCTCGTCGATGCAGCGCGCCAGCATACGCAAGGAGGTCCATGCCGGCTGCATAGTGTTCCAACCTTCGGCTGACGCAACCAAGACAACTCCCACCGGACTGGCACAGTGTATCGCGACAACCCCGAGTTGGTTTCATCCCCACGCTGGGCCTGCATTCACCCTTCTGATTCGCGATTCTGGCACAAGGGGGAATTGCAGAATATTGCGTGGGGAACAAACTCGCAATTTCAACCAACACCTTGCAGACGGTTTTGCAGTACTAACACATGCATCCACCTTGAAGGAACAAGACATGCCACCTTCCGGCCGTAGCGTACAGCTTCCACCCACCCACACACACACATAACTTGAATGGGGCGACTGCAACCTTCGCGCCGATTGCCGAGGTGAGACATGCAAGTGCCGCACTTCAATCGTGCAAAAGAACTGCAACTGCATGCCGCTTTCCGCCTGCACCTTTCGAAAGATTCCATTGGAACTTTGCCACGGACTGAAGGGTCTTCGCGTTTTCCCAGGTGTGCAACAGCGGCGCATTGCCTCGGCCCCAGGGAGGTCGAATCTGAGGGAAGAGAAACAGGTCTGCGGCTCCTCTTCCTCTTCTCTCCAGCCCCCCCCTTCTGCTTCTGGATCTTCTAATCCTAGTACAACAGCAAGCTTGCTCTCGCTGGAACTGCAGAAGCCAAACCAGCTTAGAGCCCTACAGAGCCCTCAAAAGATGAAAGGCTAGACCCTGGCAGGGCGCAACGGTATATATTCATTCCCAGGCCTGCACAGATCGACAGGCCTGCCACGGTCGCCTCCCCGGCGGCCTTGCAGGCAAGTGCTTTCACGCTGACATGCTTGCGACAAGTATCCTTCGCTGAATTTTGACTGAAGCCTCCAGGCCCTGCGCTGCCAAGATGGCGAGGTCATCATCGCAGTCGAGGCCTTTCTTCGGTGCAGCAACGCATGCAGACTATGTACAAGTTGCACAATCATACTGCTGCCATCAAAATGGGCCATCAGGCTGAACTACATTCCTCCGATTTCGTGGGACTGCATGAAAGCCTTTGTAGTAAAATCCTGATTCCGCGGTCCCCAATAAAGCCACCTGTCCACACAAGACCGGAAGGATCTGCATCGATCCACAGCTGTCGTCTGTGTCGTGGCTGGTCCATGCTGCGTGGCTACTACACTAGCGTTGACTATCGCCGTAGTCCCTGTCGCAGTCGCACTACCACTACCACTACCACTACCACCACTACTACCACTACCACCACTACCACCACTACCACTACCACTACCACTACCACTACCACTACCACTACCACAACTACTACCACTACTACTACTGCTACTACTACTACTACTACTTCTACTACTATTACTACTACTACTACTACTTCTACTACTGCAACTACTGCTACTACTACGGCTACTGCTACTGCTACTGCTACTGCTACTCCTACTCCTACTCCTACTCCTACTCCTACTCCTACTACTACTACTGCTGCTGCTACTACTACTACTACTACTACTGTTGCTGGCTAGCTAGCTAGCAATGGTAAGATGGTGTTTGTTGCTGCTGCTGTTGGTCAAGCGTTCATCTGTCCTCGTAATCGCCACACATGCTGTCGGGCAGCCAGCAGCAGAGGTGAGCCAAACAGCGGCGTGATTTTGCACAGAGGGAACTTGCGATTTATGCGCTGACCATGGAAAGGAGGATGCGTTCTCTCATGAGGGGACCTGTTTTCAAAGAAGTCTTGGGAAGATTACTGCCGAAAACCCGCTTGCAACGGGGATCTGTTTTCAAACATTTCTCGGTGGTATTTGTTCGTTCAAAATTTAACACGTGCACGCGAAGGGCCAAGACAAACTTGCACACTCCAGTCATGACTGGTTCTGCCGAAGCCCTGCACTCCCTAGTTCTGGAAAGAAAGTTCTTCGGCAACATGACGGCAAGGCTCCCCCCTTGGCTGTTCCGTTCTGTTTTTCCGTTCGTGCCATTCCGCGCCTATGGAATGGACTCGCTTTCCGATGTGAGGGCTGCCAGTGCATCATGACAGGGATTGCTAACGGTGGTCCAGCCAGAAACAGAAAGCTCCAACGGGCACCTCAAAGCTGCCTCCGTGGCATCGGACATGGCTTCGCAATGCACACAAACTACTGTAATTGCTGTTGCTTGATCCTACTGTGCATTGCGAGATTGGCTGTCGCTGGATTACCAGGCTTCTAGTCACGCCAGGCCAAAAGATCACCGCTCATGTTTGTTTAAGCAGCTCACACGAGAGTAGCATCTTCAGAGCGTCGACGCATGTCTGTGGTTCGCAGCCTATCCTAGCAATCCGCTGTGGGAAGAGACAGGTGCAGGGTGCAGAATTTTACATGGTGACATTTCGCCACAACTAGTACGCAGCATGACCATCATCACCTATATATATATATATATATATTTATTTATTTATCTATTTATATTTATTTATTTATTTAGTTGTATATTTATGTATTTATATATTTATATATGTATATATTTAAATATGTAATATGTATATTATATTCATATACTATATATTCATATACATATATATTTATATATTCATCTATT
>BGNK01003231.1:19938-52147 GCA_003297005.1 Symbiodinium sp. clade A Y106 | reverse complement strand
CTAGTCTTAGAGTAATTTAATTGAATCCCAATGCATGCCCAACCCCTCCCCAACCCCACTCAGCCCTAACCGGCCCTACTCGGCCCCACTCGGCCCGAACCCCCCAGGCGGTTCCTTTCGGTTTTGGGGTCGGCGGCATTGGCGGCAGCCATTAAATATATTTATATATCTATATATATAGTTTGGTGCCTCTTTCCATGTCCGGCCCGCCGCAGCTGAGATCAGCTAGCTTGCCGAGTGCGAAGTCTGGCGGCCGAAAGTCCAAGCCAGCAGAGTAGTAGTCTGCTCTGCAGGTACACAAAAGCACACCAAATGAAATGAAGCATCCTGGCTCTGTCCTGCACAGTCATGTGGGAGCTGCATCTATCGACTGCAAAAAACGGTAAGTAATCGCAAGATTCGTGCACTGAAAAACATCCCGTTGCTGAAAACCGCTATTGAAATACATCAGCTGTGCTACCCGGCACACGAGCGTCAACCGCTGCAGGGACGGCTGCTTTCTGTTTGCGCTTGCAAAGCCTTCCGGCTCAGAGCGCTGCTGCAGGCTTCCGCTTATGGTGTCGGAGCCGCGCAAGAACCACCGTCGCCCAACGTCGCGAGCCAACACGGCCGCCCCGGGTCGAAGAGGCCTTGTGCTCCAGATGAGTCAATCTTCCGACGCCTGCCACGGATCCGATTTAGCCTTCCCTTCAAACAGGCAACTTACAGATTTTTCCGCCGGTTCCAGGCTTCCTTCCGCCTAAGATATCCATCCCTCTAAGCTGAGAAAAAGCACATTCTTCCCGACAGGACGGCAACGTCTAGTCACGGCAGGGCAATTGAGGATGCTACGTGTACTCGCACACAAACACAGTCATTAGAGTCCGCGAATGTCGTACGTGGCGTTTCATGTTTGCCATGTTTGCTCGTGGTGATTGGGAAATGTTTGCAACGGAACACATGCACCACGCCGGATACTTCCCCTGAGATGCCAATACCGTCCACAAACACAATGGACAACAGAGGAAGGCCAAACACCTTCCTAATTATGGCCAGTTTTGCAATTTTCAAATACTGGTTCTTTTGCGTGCGCGTTTGTGTTGTTACCCCTTAAGCACAAGCCAAAACACACAACCCATCCCAAACTGATGTAGCGCTGTCCTGACAACGCCGGCAGACTTTGAGGGCGATTTGTCCCGCACCATTCGCGCACCAAGACAGAAACCGATTCTGGCTGCCAGCGTACCGGATGTTGCTCTTGATCATGAGCAGTGGATCACGAGTGCTCTGGCCGATGAGCTTTGCCAGATCCAAGCCACCCAAAAGCCAACATTTCTGGTCCACAGTCAGGCCCTTGGGAAACGGATCGAAAGTGATTACACTAGCGAAGACTCCAGACAGTATGGTTGTGGACAACGAATGCTTCTGCACGAACCTCATATATTCCTGGCGGTTTCGCTTCGGTGGCGAAGTTCGCGGTATCTAAATGACTTCTTTCGAAATCTTCAGTGATGCTCCGCATTTCTACCGGAAATGAGTCTGTTGGGAGAACCGACCGTCTTTCGGTCGGCTCGCGGACAGAAACCAACAGAAAATTCAGCAGGAAGATGAACTGTCGTTCATGGAACGGACTGGGTGGGAGAAAAACAAATTTCACACCAATCTTTTCGCCGAAGCGACGGTATGCAACATGTTGAAGCAAGATCGACTGATTAAATCCCACGAAGTCGATCGGTGAGTGATTTGTCACTTCGCAGCGCACACAACTGTGCTACACGACAACGAATGATTCCACACGAAACTCATACATTTTGGCACGGGATATTTTCCAATTGCCCTCGCATCGGTGGCGAAGTCTGCGGTATCTGACTTCATTCAAAGTCCTCAGTGATGCTCCGTGTGAAAAGCGGAGGAAACCACTTAACTCTCGGTCACAGAGCAGTGGGCAACCAATCGTGGATAGAAGCAATGCAAGGCAACTGCAAAGGCAGGGCAGCAAGCAAGAGGTTCGATCGGAGTTTGGAGCCGTTAGGTTAACTGCATAGCTAGAAGACAAAGTCAGACGGCCTTTTGCTGGACTTGTCGCAAAGACGGTCTTGAGCAGTCAAGATGCGAATGTGGAACAAAGTTGGCGTGAACCCTAGCAAGTGCACAAGGCGTACGTTTACGACAAATCACCCCCCCCCCGACGCGAGCTCACGCGTGAGGAGAGCATAGGAGAGCGGAGTTGAGGAGCGTCAACCAAACTCTGGTCGTACATCTGTACATCGAGCCAGGTCTGCTTTCAGTTCTTTCAAAGCTTAAAGCAAAGAGACCATAGACGTGGGTCGATTCTTGTGACTTGATCATACCTATGTTCCATTCGGCACAATCGCAGCCGTTGATCGTAGGCTCATAGCGATTTGCCATCAAGCGCAGGCAAAATCAGAAAAGCGGCTCGCAGCATCGAGTGTCAGTGAAAAGTGAGAGACACACCAACGTGAGTGTTCTCAGCTTCGGCAAGGACAAGGATTGCTGAGGAAGCAGCGGAAGTCGTATCAGCACAGTGTCACATAGCTTCACCATCAGTATCTTCTCAACCACCGACGGTAGTGTTTTGTCAAGGTGGTCCAGCAGATTCAACCGGATCCGCGAATGAAGACACCACGCGTCGCTGCGTGAAAGGAACGGTCGGCTACCTATGAGTTTTGGGACTACGCGTTCGCCCGCCCCCTTGTCGTCGGGACCGGCCGCCGCCCTGATCCGGCTTTCCTCTTCCTTGATGTCATTTTCCTTTCCCTTTATCGTGTTTCCTTTGCCTTTCGCCTTCCCTTCGCCAGAGGGGCGAAGACTAGTTTCATCGTCGTCAGCAAATCGTTCCCGAGATGGGCCCGGTCGGGCCTTCGGCACAGGGGCCGCGGCGGTCGCAACACCTGCGCCCGCATAATCGGCGGATTCGCTGAGCGCGGTGGGTTGCATAGCAGGACCATATAAATCCACATCTTCTTTCTGCCGCACGTCCCCGAGCCTCAAGTGGCCTGCACCATAGACATCGGAACGGGTCGTTGCATCGAGGGCGTCCAAGTGTCAGATCTCGCAACCTTTTGCGGCTGCTGTGACGCAGCGCATCCTTGCATCGAGTTAATCGCTTCTGCAGCTGCATTAGACGTGGCGCTATAGAGGATGGGGCGCGGGCGCGATCATCGGCCGCACCAACCCCTGCATACGCCATCATATCGGGATCTCGAGCATTAGCCTTCAGTCCGATTATGAGAGCAACTGCCTGAATCTTCACGACCGGAAGAGACCGCGGATCGTGAGCACACGGTACAGCTCTTCATCCGTTGGATCCTCCAACTAACTCGCTGGATGGAACGATGGAATCGAGTGCTTCACCCGAAGCACATCAGGCAGGTTGTTCTCGTTAGCAAATCGCGATCGGCCGGAGACACGCAAGACCTGGCCGTTGGCCATCAATATGTGGCACTTCATGTCGCTCCCGATCGAGGCGCTCCGTCAGGAATAGTATTGTGAAATATGGTCTCGTTATAGTTCATGTGGCGATGAGGGACCGGAGGGTACTCGGTTGTGTTTCCACGTATGGGGTCACTCTGCATAGCGCTGTCTCCTGTGGTCCACTCGGGCGCCATCTCGGCGAGGAGGAGCCAGGGGAGCCGAAATCGTAGCCAGTAGATGCTTAGCGTGACTCGTAATTGTCGTGATTTCGCGGTATAGCCCGTGGGTTGTTCACGCAGCGATGATTCCACGGATTTCATTTCGCCAGTCGATGTCCCGTCACGGCGCCGAAGTTCGTCACTTCTATTCTATGACATTAATGACGTTGGACAGGGGCCGCGTTCTCGATGAATGTCGCGATTAGAACCCCTGCACCTGTTGTGATCGCTTGCGCTGGTTGGTGTTGTCCAAGATGACGCGCACCATCCAAGAACGAAAGATGTACCCACTGGCAACGTGGCAACCCACTGGACCCACGAGCTGTCGGCAAAGAGTGACAAATCACTTGGCGGTAGGTCTAGGCCGCACTGTCCTATATTTCTTGCCACCTTCCCAAACTGCGCTTCGGTTTCTTCGCCAACGGCTGTTGCAGGGTGTCCGCGACCTTTTGGTGAGATCTGCCATCAACTCGGCGGTGATATTTACGAATTGTGTTGGAACTTCTCTCTCGTGCATCGCTATTTCCCACACAAGCTCCTCCCACAAGCATTTGTCATTGGGACTTTGTAACAGCCACGAGCGCCCCAACCCGAGAGTTCACGAGCTGGCTCGGCGGTGCTGAGCTCATCGCAGCTCAGCCTCCCAATTCTTCGATTCTTCAACATCTCATAAGCGGACTGCGCTAAGACCCTGGCCGAGCATGACAAACACAGTCAACGGCCTTTATCGGCGGCGGAGCGGCGTAAGATCTCTTTGAGCCGCTGCCGCCCGAAGATACGAGCACGAGTGTGCCCTCATCCGCATCGTACTTCTGCGGTTCAGCTCCTGTGGCACTTTCCGTTCCAGCGACAGCTGTCGCGTCAATTTCCAAACCATCGCTATACTGAGATGATCTCACTTCGATCTGGCACATACTTCAGCACGAGCAGCGCAGGGTTACACCACTCGCCTTGAGTCCACATTAGCATCAGGCTCCTGAGCCTCAGCGATCTCAGTAGGCAGGGCGACCCGCAGGAGCGCCACGTGATCTTTTTGGTGATCTCCAGTCTCCAGCAACTCAGTCACCCACGGACCCGGCTCAGGCCAGCATGTCGTTGGCGATCGCCGCTGCGAGCATGCATCGCAGCCGCAGCAAGCTCCTCTGGTGCGTCGCCGGCCGATCGAACTCGGCAGTGTACATGACGTCCCATCAAGGAATCGCAATCGTCAGCGAAGACCACAAGCCAACCGTTTCCCCAAAGGGACACGCTGGCTGGGTTCGCTTCTTCTGCCGACACCATATAGAGTGCGTTCTCAAGATCGAGCGACTCAGGGGCGACATGCACATAGTCGTGGAATCGGAGGGAGCCGTGGATCATAAATAGGACCTACCGTGATAGATAACCCATGACGCCCGGTGTCACGGCGGTCGTGGTGGCGTCCTCGCTGCGGAATTTCTCGCCGTTGCTTTGACGTGCGTCCCCGTTTGGATCTGGTCGGATCATAAAAAGGACCTACCATTAGAGAGAACCCATGACGCCCGTTGTCACGGCAATCGTCGCTGCGCGAGCGATGCGCGAGAATCTCTTGCCGCGCGTCTCACCTTGCTTTGACGTAAGTCCCCGTCTGGACCTGGTCGGTCACCCACGAAGTGCTGAACCAAGCGCCAGTGAAAAATTGCTGCGCGTGATCTGGACCTTCAACGCGGGCAGGCTTGAACAGTCAGTCTGGATGAGAGCTGGCCCAGACATAATTAACCGTGACCCAATGCCGGCACGGCAGGCTTGAGATCTATGCCGCTGTTTGCGTCGCGGTAGCGCAATTCGACGTGGTCGGCATCGTTCCCAAAACCTTGTGATCCGCAGTTCGCAAGGACTGCAGTAATAGTCAACAGTCACCAGCCACCACTGAAGTTGTTGTACGATTTCCCTGGGACCTCGAACGACAAGACCGACACCTTCCAGCAGATGAACAACGTTGCAGAGCCGGAAACAGCCTTCGGTCGCCATTCGGGTTAGCACCCTGTCACTGCCACTGAACCGACAGGTCTGAGTATCGTCTGTGGAAGAGAACCCCATTTTGGAGACCTTAACGTCCACAACATTTTACGAGGCCGAGGCGTCTCTCATCGTCGACCACATAAAGGGCTGGGAAAGCCGGGTGGGACAATACAATGTCCAGCTGGCATAATAGGAGTCCCGGAGAGGGTATAGAACTGGGTGGCATCAGGGTTGCGTGCAGGACCTCGTCGACCAGCCATGTTTAGAACCGGCTCATCAGCCTCTCGCCTATTGTCCATCACCAGAAGGGATGAGTGAACACCATTAAACCGGGCGTCGACCACGACCGCACGACCTGCTCCCAGCTCCACCAAGTGGCGTTGCACCTCGAACGAGTTGTGTGTGTCGCCGAAAACCTTCATTGTGACGCTGCGGTCGAGAGAAATCTGCTGCACAGGCCGCCAGATCCACTACAACGCCCCAAGCATCGCGATCACATCAGCAGCTTGCTTCGTGGGATAATGTTGTCGTCGTGGGATCCGACCCCCGGGAGGGGCGAGCACGCAGGAGGCAACGACATGGCTTCAGGAGGATCTAACCTGAACAAGCTCCCGCGCCGAATCAAAAGTATCGAAGGCGATCGCCCACAACAAATGGCCACGGCGGATCGCATCTGGGGAGCTGCTCTATCGAACGACTAGATCCCTAAGTTAAACATCCAACCCACCAGGAACATATGCAGGTTTCTTTTCAATTTAAATCCATATGGCCATATGGTTGATGACAGCGTGCCTCTTCATACGATGCACCCACCAAGCCTGTCGGACCTTGCTAGTCTGCCCTGTTGCACTAACGTGTTCGCGGGCGGCGTAGTATCTTGAAAATAGGGCTCAAAAGACGGACAACAACTCCTTTGAAAGCAAGGAGCCGTCCAATGTTGTTTGACCCAGTCGTGCTGCATCACGGCCACGGCACGTGCTTGTAGCATGCTTTCTTCGCACAAGGCCAAGCTGAGAAGAAGACCTCTGGTGCTAGTAAAGCCTGCTCCGTGTATCCCCTGGGCAGGACCTCCTGCACACTGGAAGGCCTCCCGTGCACGCACAAAGCGTTGAAAGTCACACGGTGCGATCTGGATGTTGCAAAGGGCATGTTGCACGCGCAGCTCTGCTCCGATCCAATCGCGGACATGGCGAAGATCACCAAGGCACCGACGATGACTTTTGGGATTTGAGGCATCTCCGCGGAGGGCACCGAAAAGGGCACGCGGCGCTGGCCCTATGAAAGTGAACCGCTCGTCCACTTGGCGCAGCAACTCCTCTGGAGCATCCACTTGCTTTCGGAGCACATTGCAAGCACAGCTGAAAAGGAACTTGCTCCAGTAGCAGTGAATGCTGGACAAGAAGGGTTTGTTCAGCGCGCTCGGCCGGCCAAGAAGTGGGAATTGCAGCAAGCCAAGCATGAACTTGCGAGTCAACCGTCTCACTTGGCATTCCGATTGCTGGGGACGATGCTCCAACATCCGCTTGAGGTCCAGAAACCTCTTGGCACAGGCGGAAGCACAGGATGCCCAAGCCCCGCTTTCTGTCACGTGCAAGAGACTGTCATACAAGCCTTGGTGGGCAGGAGGGACATCCACTCTAATCCATAATACTGCCCTGCAGCCTATGACGTACGCAAAGGAACCTGGGCGCCGTCCCGGAAAAGAAGCAGGACTGTCTTAACACAGCTCGGCAACGCGATCTGCATGCAATTGTCTGGCAGTTTGGAATGTGCAAGCGGGTGCCATCCGTCCAATCAAACCAGCGCCTGAGAGATTGGCGAGAAAGAGCATAGGCGCGAAGGCGGTTGGCTAGCCACGGCGTGTAGTCATCAATCTCCCCGTTCAGATACATGATGAAAACCTGAGGGAACCCAGTTGCTTCCCAACTTGGTGGGTTCAGCAGAACCTCTTCCAGAAACTCTGGGGTGCCAATGTAGTACATGATGGCAACTAAATGGAACCACAGCTTGAAGATCCTTGCTTCAGAAGCTCTCGGGCTCCAGTCGCGGAGCTTTGCGAAAAGAGCCACAGCAAACGGTGCCCGACGCCGCTGTGAGGACTCCAAGGGCTTTATGGAGCGGAGAAAATACGCCGACTCCGGTCCACTCAATGGTTCAATGTCCAGCATCCATTCCTGCTGTGTGACATCTGAAATGGCCCACCGGCCAGTCATGCGCAGCAAACAATGGAGCAAGAACCACCAATATGACAACCAGAGCTCCAGCCGTGTCTCTTTGACTCGCAAAGTCTGTGCCAAACTCAAAAGTTTGTTTTTGACACGGCCTCCCACTCGCTTGTGGTCTGCAAGGTACTTGGCCTGGGTAAAGTCTAAAGGCTTTCGCTGCTTTTGGGTGGTGGTTGATGGCTGGCTCAAAGGAGCCCACCCTGCTTCCAAGCAACAGCTTGCCTCATCTTCTGCCATTGCCTCCTCCTGTTCCGAGCCGCTGGTTCCTCCTTCATCCTCTTGATCCTGCTCACCTTGCTCCTCGCACGGTTCTGTTTCTGAAAGCGTGGCAGAATCAGACCCCACGGATGGGCTTGGAGATGGGCATCGCGCACGTTTGCGAGCCCCTCCGCGTCCTGTGCAGCAGGGGCAGGCCACATCATTTTGCCACGCATGCTGAACCCCGCCGGTGTCGCTGCGGACGTAGCATCCGCGGTTGCACCGCTTGCCCGCGCAGCATGGTAACGCCAGACGCTTGATGGGGATCTGGTCTTTGGGCGACATGGCAAACCGCGATCAAGTACTGAAGAATTAATGCCAAGGCGAGATCAGTTCTTTGCTCAGCAAAGTAAGCAAGACCGCCTGTGCCAACTTCAGGGTTCGGTGTGATGTTGCCTTGTGTGCGATCAGATGATGCTCAAGATGCGTGCATCTGATGCTGCAGCAGAGTCTGTGAACATGATGTGGTGTGGTACTTTTGCGGTTTGTTGAAACCTCATGACAACATCAATGAGACCCTCAAGAGGCACAGGGATGCAGTGAAAGGACAAAATCTCGACCGCTGCAAAGTCTGGCAAGACCTTTACAACACTTGTTGCACTGTCCACAGAATCAGCATACACACTTGAGCTTTGCGAGCTGCGGCGTTTTGATGCGAGTCGCGCGCGCAAATCAATAGAACTGTTGGCGTTGCAGCACGGGGTCAGGCGAAGGTAGGACAACAAACGAGCCCATTGCAATTTTGCGACATGTGGAATGCGAGCTAAGCGTGTCATTTGATCGGCAGCAGCAGGAATCACAAGGATTGCTTTGGTACCCACTGCAACGCTGTGACATACAGGCCAAACAGCACAGAGCACAGTGAGAAATGAGGCGGTTCCGCGACCCCTGCAAGTGCAAAGACTAGCAAATGTTAAGGACAATGCCAAAGAGCCCTTCAGCAACCGCAAAACGGGTCATCAGTAAAGCAGATGTAGGCAGATAAACGAGCCAGCTCCAGTTTCATGATCTGCGGAACGAGCACCTAGTTGTGTCATGTGATGACCATTTGATCGTACCAAGAATTCAGACACTGCTTCACCCTGCAATGTGCAAAATTTGTAGGGCTCAGAGTTTATCGAAAGGCGTGGTGACGCGTTAGGGGTGGAATCCATCCCACTCGAGCATACAAAACGCAGCAGAACATGCACAGCTTTACTTTGAGTAAACCGGTCTACTTGCGAGTTGGCAACTCCGTAAGGACTCGGTATGCAACGGGTAGTTGGGGGGTGTGGGATCCGTCTACGTGCAATGTGTTGTCGGACGACAAGCGGCGCATTCTGCAAATCACTGGCAAGGATCTTGCCCCGCCCCTTCCTGCCACACACCGCGATCACATCATTGCTCACGAAAAAGCTGTGCAAGGACATGCTTTCTCAGACTGGCTCATCATACATGCTCAGCATTTTCTGGTCTTGTCAAAACAGAACGCGAATATTGCAAGCCTGAGGTCAATCCGTTCTTGACTGGATTGCATCTTCAACTTGATGTCCCGTAAGTGGGGGTCTGCACGCTTAGAAAAGCCCTCAAATTTCCTGATCTCGAAAGTTTCGAGAGCATCTGAAGCTGTCGTAACCATATTCACAGATGGTATGAAAGCACTGCGAAACACATGCATCGACCCAATCCACCACGCGACCAGGTTTAGTTGGCTCTCACTGCCACCAGCCATGATCTGCGAACACAAACAACAGGGTTTCGCGAGGACATGTTGTCGCAACAGCTGAGTACCTGCCGGGTCGAGTCTTGCGCGCACGGAAACTTTTCGTCCGCCGACGTTGCCATGCCTCTGCAACTACAGTAACCAAGACGATGACTATAATGGAGTGGCTTTGCGAAGGGAGCGCGGCATCGCAGCATCAATCGCAAATCGGAAGTAAAAAGTCGCCTCACACACGAGGCCCTGTGAAATCTTATTACCGTTTTGCAAAAGGGACCGCGGCATCGCAGGAACCTCTCACGTACGGGATCTTAAAAAGTTGCTCGGCTGTGAAAACGGTTGGCTTGGGTCACATGTCTGGGCCATTCGCTCTGCAACTACAGTAACCAAGGCAATGACGATAATGGAGTGGCTTTGCGAAAGGAGCGCGGCATCGCAGCACCAATCGCAAATCGGAAGTAAAAAGTCGCCTCACACACGAGGCCCTGTGAAATCTTATTACCGTTTTGCAAAAGGAACCGCGGCATCGCAGGGACCTCTCACGTACGGGATCTTAAACAGTTGCTCGGCTGTGCAAACGGTTGGCTTGGGTCACATGTCTGGGCCATTCGCTGAACTGCAACTACAGTAGCCAAGACGATGACGATAATGGAGTGGCTTTGCGAAGGGAGCGCGGCATCGCAGCACCAATCGCAAATCCAAAATAGAAAGTCACCTCACACACGAGGTGATGTGAAATCTTGATACCGCTTTGCAAAAGGAACCGCGGCATCGCAGAAACCTCTCACGTACGGGATCTTAAAAAGTTGCTCGGCTGTGAAAATGGCCGGCTTGGATCGCGTGCGTGCCTGGGCATGGCGAGTTCGCTCAGGTATCTTGAGGTTTCTACTGGTGAGTCTTGCTGCAGGATCTTCATGCAAGGCTGCTGCTCCGGGTCTGGCTGCACGGACGCCAGAGCTGGAATGCTGCAAAACTCAGGCTTCAAGACACGACGCAACCAGCAGCTTCAAGCAGGTAGCCAAGGATTGTTTGGATGGGGAGCGTGCGAGCGGGATGGGAGTAGAAAGCATACTATGCACCGTGCACTCAAAGGGCAATGCATCAACCTAAAAAGTCAGCTGCCTTGCAGCCCATGCAGCTGCTTCTGTTGGGCTCACGGCTCACTCTCTCGGGCCCCCGCCCAGCCCTCGGCCATCCCTGGGCGCGCAAAAACTACAGGAAGTGAAGCGAAGTGACGAACATCTACTGCTAGACTGACACCATCTTGAACCTTCACACACACACATACACCTACACCTCGCTGCAGGTTAGCCGCTGGGTTGCGGAGAGCAGCCCCAGATATCCGCTCAGGTCGCTGGCCGCCAGTGAAGACGGCTTGTCATGCATATCTGCATATCATATGCTGTCAACCTATCTTGCTATTCTCGCGGGAAGCGTGTGTCATACTTTCCGACTTTTGCAGAGCCTCTCTCTTTTGCATTGCTACGACCTCCGGCATGGAGCAGCAGTGGTCAAGACGGTGGCAGCATTAGCAGATGTTCGTTTCACAGCGCTACTGAAAGCAACCTGTCGTGCTACCAAGACCGGTACAAGCCGCAGCAGCCTGAGCAATCGCCATCATCATCATCATCCTCACCACCACCACCAGCAAAGGCAGCAGCAGTAGTAGCACATCAGCAGTATCAGGGGTAGCCGCTGGCCAATCATCATGCCTGCCAATGCGAATAGAAATCAAACCAAGCAAGCACTTCAGTGTCATTGTCAGGCCACCAGCCATGTTCAGGCCTGCTTCTCTTTTTTTCATCCAGACGAGGAGGATGTGGATAAAAGTTCAATGCGACATTATTCATTATGCGATTCTGAGCAGCCTTCCTGCCAAGGCCAATCCGATACGCAGAGGAACGAGACCCCAAAAGCTTTCCCGAACCCTCCAAGATCCAAGAGCAGGCTGCTTTGACTTTTCGCCTCGCCAGATCCCGGCTCGGCAAAGAAACGGGCAGCGCTGTTGCAGACCCTCCAGGAATGGTCAAAAGCCGAAAGGCAAATCGTGAGGCCTTGGCAGCCTTGGAGCCGAGTGCGGGCATAGGGCTACAAACAGCCGACAACAGTCACTAAACCCTTTGGGTTCTCAATCTCTCCACGGTCGCGGACTGCGTGTACTGCGTGTATCGAGTAGAGCCTTGGGCCTTAATATTAATGCAAGTTCAGGATCTCGGCACCTCTTCTTTCTATCCTGCGTATGGTTCGGGAACTGGAGGACCGGTAAACCCTGGTTCCAGGGCAGATGCAACAGCGCAATGCACGGCATTAGCGAAACCAAGGGACCCAGCACAACTTGAAGCGGCTGTCTGCAGAGTGCCTAGCTTGCAATGCAAATTCCTCCCTGAACTCGTGGCAACGCTGAAAACCTAGATGGTCCCACGCCCGCTGTACCAACGCACAGACGTCAGGGAACAGCATGACTATGGCCACAGCTCCTTCACCCTCTGCTGCAGCTGCCTACTCCCAAACTCGCTGCAGATGATGTCGGAGAAGCTTCTGCTTCAACTGTCCTAGCACCATCCGAGAATGATCAAGGATGCTGCTCATGATGGGTATGTTAATATAGTCTGGGCACAGACCCTTGCGTGACAGCTCACGAATGACTGATCAATGGGCCCTTGTTCGGCCATCTGCCTTTGGCAGTGGCTCAGAATGTAGTGTCCCTTACATAGACACTGGGCGAGCTTGGTTTCGTAAGGGTATTGACGGCGGGCGCATGAGGTTTCGAATTCAGGGTTCACACTGTTGGAACACCTTGTTTTTGCTGGGCACTCAAATCGCAAGCAGTTATGCTGCAGCGGCACTCAAACACGAGATTTGACTTGCAAGGCTTCCTTCTACGTTCGGGTCCCCCTGTTAGCCAGCACAGCTCAGCCCAGGACCCCACACGGCAGATGCCCTCCAGGCACTGTGCAAGATTCTCGCAGGGCCAAAGTGGCATCTCTCTACAACGCTTCGGCAAAGCCACGTTTTGTGGCGAAGGAACGCTGCTTGTGCCGCTGCACAATGCTATCGCCCGCACTCGAACTTGGCTCGGCGGCAGCCGGTGGCCTTGAGACAGGCCTGCGCAAAGCCAGAATTGAAGTTGAACAATCTGGACTCTAGGTTTCCGGGTTGTCGGGCAGCTCAAGAGGTTGATGCGAGCAACGACCACAACTGCGAACACGACAGCTGAACTGTTTAGTGCTGCTTGCGACGGTAGTATTGAGAATCTCAGGGTTGCTCATGCTGCCCAGTCACCGTGAGAAAGCCGCGCCGCGTGAAGCTATCCTGGCCAGGGGAAGAAGTGCTTGCCGTCAGGTGACTGGGCAATCGCTTTGATGGGGTGTGCGGTGGAGGCGCGAACCTTCCACGAGGCGAACTTTCCAACACTCGCGGTCGACACGGAGGAAACATGTCCAGCAGGGCCTACGCTAGCCCGAGTCCTTCAAGAAAGCAGGCCCTGTATATCCAACATTCGCAAGAAATCTGGCCGGAAGCTCCGGATGCTCTGGATCGATGATGCTCATCAGGTGCTTCGCCACCTGTGCTTGTCTAGCGGTCCAGTTCCGGACCAAATGCACCGCATACCATCTGCTCGCATGATCTTGCAGGGCTGAGGGGTTCTTTGTACCCATCGCGCAAAAGACTCAGCATAGCTGTGGCATGCCATGCCCCTGGGCCATGCTGCGTGCATCGACCATGCCGTTGATGGCAGTAGGCAACCATGGACTGTGAAGGTCAGCTGCGAAGCAAACACAAAGAACTCGCAAATAAGCGCCGCGAGAGGCCAAAGAGCTTAGCAAAGCTTAGCTGATTCCACCGCCTCAGGGGACAGCAGCCCCTCCCGAAGAAGGTCACGTTCTCGGATGTGATCGTCCTGGCAGGTCTCCACGGTCTTTTGCGTCTGCTGCGCACATATGCACAAACCTACGAAACCAGCCCGTTGCCCTCGGAGACGCCTCATCGGCATCCAGCCTGGTGAAGAGATCATTCCTCACAACGCTGTGAGGAAAGAAAGGAACTTCACATCATCTCTTTTGCCCTCAAACTCACACAGCCATCTTCTCCGAAGCTGAGTGCTCCTGTTGCTGACGCAGACTCATCACCCAGCCGTCTCAAGTGGCTCGCAGCCATACGATTCCTCAAAAAAAAGTCTCCTGTGATCTTCAGCTGGGATACCCTTTGAAATTCGAAACAAGGCTCAGAGAACCCGAGCCTCACATCCCCTCTGTCGGAAAGCCGGCTTCGGAACCCTTACCTTACGAGTACCCTCTGAAAGAGGAAAGTCGACTCAAGAAGCCTCCTGAATGGAGCACAAGTCGCCAGAAGAGCCACGTCGCCTCCGGAATCTCCGGCAGCAACGAGAAAGGCATGGGCCTTTTGAGAAAGCGGTTCTCAAGCTTCCTCTTACTCTTTCCGAGATGGAGCTTCTTCTTCTTCTGCGCTATTCCTGGACAGAAAAGCTGCAGCTACGGCATCCCCATGCTGATGGCCCTAAACAATAATGAAGCCTGCGACCTGCTCAGCTGCTCGGCAACAAGCAACACTTCTAAGCGGCCACACTGCGAAATCTCAGTCCCCGGAGCCCATGCTGGGTGTGGTCTCTCGGGTTGGGGATGGTTCTGACCAGGCACTTCAGCCTTACCTCCTTTGCCGCCTTCACGTCCTCTCGAGAGGGAGGCTTTGCGAGGCTGTTCTGGGCTCGGATTTGGTTCTGGGCTTGGGCACTCCCGTTGGTGCACATTTCACTAAGCCTCTTTGCAAACGGCCCAGCTTCTAAACTAGTATACAGAGAGCCAAAAGCACTTACGGCAGACGAGCTGCTCCTCGTCCTTAACAAAAGCAACTAACCTCTGACATCAAAAGTTCTGCTGCAAGAGGTTCTGAAGTTTGCGGAACAGTTTCGACGTCACTTTTCCCGCACTGTGCGTCTCCCCATCATCTCCTCGGCGTAGAGGCCTTCTTCCGTAGATATCGCATCTTCCAGGTATCCTGGGTTGCCAACATATCGATCCTAGCCCTAGACCTAGCTACGAGTATGACTTGAACCGTCGACCTGGGCACAGGAAAGCAGCCAGCAAAGACGTGCAAGCTCCAACAAAGCGCAGGACATGATGGAGCTCTTGGAGGAAGCATCCGTGTTATGTTGAAATCAGCACATGCATGTCCAGATAATCTGCACGCTGTATCCGCAAGCTGCACGTGCAGATGCAAGTCGACCCGGAAAGAGTTTAGGATCTCGAATACATGTTCCTGAAGGCACGGCCAAGAGAGTCCGATATCGTCACGTCTCTTTGCGAGCAAAACGACGGATGCTGCCAGTGAGGAGCATGCCAAAAACGTCCCGGTCGGCGCCCTGCAAAGAACTCTCTTGCTTGCAACTGGGGGGTCACACTCTGCGATTAGCTCCATACTCAGCTTTAGAGACTCTCTCGGAAAGCTTGCTGCTATCTTCTTTGCATGGGCAACAGGCCCAAGCTCATCACGCTAGATGACCAGCACTGGTCTTATACGTTCAACACTGGTAGGAGGTGCGGGCACTGAGACCACATGAAAGAGGCAAGCTGTGAGGCTTGTCGCAAACGAAGTCCGGATTTGTTTCCGGACCAGTCCAAACGAACTACAGTCGCTATGTACCGAGCGCTACACATCAGGCTAGGCAGGCAAAGATGAAGACCAGATAGTCAAAGACTAACAATCTGTGAAAGCCCTGGAAAGGGGTCGGGCAGCACAACAGTCCCAAACCGTCGACGTCGCAGGCATCGGAAAAGGCCTGCATGGAGGGCAGACGGAAGCCGTCCGGGCACATCATCCGGAGGAAATCCCCCTTGTCAAGGCAACCTTATCCACAAGCACTTCGCGACTTCAAGGCTTTCTTGGAGTTGCATGGAGCGTGACCCTAGATTTGCAGCGACTGAACCACGCTTTACGATGCTCGCATTCAGAGGTTTCTCTCGCGAAAGGGTGAACGGGCATGAACGGCTCTTTGAAGTGTCAGGAGGTCTCTCGACGCTTCATAGCTTTTATCTTCTGACTCAGGAATAAGGGATGGTGACGCCTGAACAAATCGCCCGGTCCGCTGCAGCAGAAACAAAAAGCAAACCGATGGCGGAGGCGCCATCTTCCGAAAGGTCGTACTTGGCAATGATGTCCTGCGATCTGTAACAGCTGGTGGCATGCGATGTCCGAGGCTTCGATCCAGTTGAGGCGATGGATTCCCCTTTCCCTGGGCCTTCCCTGCAACCTTTCTCTTTACGAGGGCCAAGCCAAGCGACACCCAGACTGTGCTGACCCGAACTCTGCTGTCCCGTGTCATCTGCTCGTCCCAGTCCCATCGGCGCTGAATCGCGGCGACTTCCACGCAGCCCGTGCCGAACATGTCCTGGCTTTGCATCTTAGGACATTGGGGTTTTAGGTGAAGCCATGTCTGCTGATACAGCAATGCATCTGACGAACGTAGTCTCATTCGTTTCTTTGAGAGTGTCTGCTACGCATGAACCAATCGGGGGCTCCCTGACTATTCGGCAGACTTGCAGGCCAAGTACGACAATGAAAAGCACCGACAAGCGAAACAATCCATGGAAACTGCAACTGCTGCACACAAAATCGAGGAGGAGGAGGAGGCGGAGGCGGAGGCGGAGGCGGAGGAGGAGGAGGAGGGGGAGGAGGAGGAGAATGGAAATAGCTTAGCTTTTTTGACTATGACCATGACTCCATAACAATGGCCATGATTGTGAGGATGGTGAGATGATGATACCGGCACAATCATCATGATGCTGTGGGGGTATGCCTACAGCACGATGTGGGCATTCGCGCGAGTATCAACCGCCGGGTCGTGCCCTGAGCACATACACTCACACCTCCAATTGACTATCAGGGCACCACTACAGTACCACCAGCATCACTCGGAGAACAATGCCGACGAAGTAATTACATTCTCCCGCAACAAGAAAAAGGCCTGAAAAGCTCAACACAGACTCTGGTGTGCCGTGCAGAGAGAAGGCCTATGAGGATTGCAAGACAAGCTGCCATCTCTTCGAACTCCTTCTCCAAGCGAGCCTCTGCAGGAAAAGCGCAGAAAGGATTTAGACAGAGGGTACTGCCATATGACCGGAACAACACTGCCTGATCGTCGACGGGCAGGATCGGCATCGCGTTCTTCTTTTCAAAGAGCGCGGCCGCTTCGGTGAGGAGATCCATCTGGAGCAAGTGTCCAATGAGGTCTAGAGTCTAGGATCCTCCCAGTGGCAGTTTCGATCTGCACCTTCGTGAAGGAAACTGGAACCCTCCTCTCGATCTGCCGGCCCGACGGATTGAAATCCAAGGGAACGAAAGCAGATGGCAGCAAGAGAAGCACCTAAAGGCACATTTTGTAGTTCTGGATGGGTCAGGGGTCAACTATCAGCCTGTCACAGCTCTCTTTACGAGGCCTCAGCGCTGCGCCGCTGCAGCTCGTCGTACTGGTTGCACCTGGGGGATAGAATCCTCTGCAGCCCTCAGACCGCTCAGACCCGTAACACTCGGAACGCTTGGTCTCCTGCCAGTCCTGGAACGTAGCGAGATGCTTGGGCTGGCAGCCGGGGTATGCCTCGACGCGACAGCGTTCCGATGATCTGGTTTTAGAGATCTGCAGGTAACAGAGGTGAGCCGTAACTGTGTAGTTAGTATGTGGCACTTCATGGGTGCACCCGGATGTCGAACCACGGATTCAACACCCGACTGTAAGAGCCCATTCCTCTTGCCAGCTGTCTAGGCCAACGGATTGACTCGTCTGAGCCACTCAGCTCCCTGTGCAAATTTGGGTTTGGGGCCTGAGGCGTTCGGAGGAGGCCACATGCAGTGTCAGCGCATAGCCAAATCTACCGCTCTCGCCCCTGCCTTCTTCAGGAAGTGGAAGAACGTCGCTGGACCTGGCCCAGCAGCTCCGATGAAGTTCGTTAGAAGCACTTGCTTGTTTCGTACATTTCATAGCCTATAGCACAGCCCCTGCAGTTTGGATCAGGAAGCCTTGTTCCTGCTTGTATATGTACTGGCTGTGGAACAGAAAACGCCTGAGCCCATAAATCTTCCCTTCGCTCTGATTCCCCAACAGGCCATCCACCGTTTCCGAAGATACTACTTCACACCTGTGCGAGAGGCTCCGAGCATGTGTATCCTGGTTCAGCACATCTCACGCAAGCCGCAAGCTGCAGGAAGCCCGGGCCTAAGAAACGAGATCCCCTTACCCCAACCCCCCCCCCTCCTTTTCTCTTCAGCCTCGGAAGCCCTGAAGCTCCAACGTACGATGGTCAGCCTCGGATCTCATCGGACATCTTCCGCATGGCATCGCTCACGAGGTCCCAGAGGTCTGGCGTTAAGCTCCGTCGCAGCCCGTACCTTGGCTCAAGCCGTCTAAGATCTCCCCGCTTTTATGTGTGCGGCGGAAGACTCAGCCATGAGCAACAGTTCACCACTGTTCAAGAACTCGGGTGGTTTCATGCACCGAAAGGTGGAGACACAGAGAAAGAGAGAAGAGGCCGCGGCGCTACGAAGCTGAAATCACAAGCCACGGCCCTGCATCCTTCTCAATCCCTGAACCCTATAACCCTAAAACCCCAGCCCAAAACACCTAAAAACCTAAACTCCAAAAACCCTAACTAAACCCTAAAACCCCTAAGGCCCTACACCCCAAACCCTAAAACCCCAATCCTAAACCCTAAAACCCCTAAACCCTAAACCCTAGAACCCCTAAAACCCCCTGACTTTGATCGACACAACCCCCGCGCTGGATCCGGGCTGCTCCAAGTCCGAGAAGGTGAGCTGAAAGGAACCCTCGGACTTGCCTCAGCGGTTCAGCGGCTTTCAGGCTTCGGGATGCTTTGGGGCTGAACCGGCCCTCTTCTGGGGGCTCGGGAGCTTCTTCTGGAGCGCGTCTTCACTGGCCTGAGGCTTCGGAGTCCCGCAAGCACGCCTCGAGAAAAGGAAGTCTTCCCAAACCGCCGGTGGGAGCCGCCCAGAAGCCATGCAGGTAAAACCACTTGATAAAGACCTGCCTTTCTGCCGGGGCCCGCACAATAGTTGAAGACGTCGCGCAAGAACAGGACCTGCGGAACATGCATGCAGAGCGGACCGCAGTAGTCTTATCCGAATCTGCGCAGGCTTTTGACAATGAAAGTCTGCAAGCCTGGCAGATTACTGTCAAGATCTGGCCAGGCATGCAGGCTCAGACCACAGTTACAAGAAGCTCGAAGGTTCGGCCACGACGCTCCGGGCGTTTAAGACTACTGGGAGCACACGTCTGGAGAGCTGCTTCATTATGCTCACTAGCAAGCACTGCTGTGAAGCGTGCCTCCCAATGCGAAAACCGGTCTGCTACTGAAGACAAAACCCCGCAAACGGAACTTCAAATGTTCGTTCCCACCGTGCTCGGCACTAAGAACTTTTAAATGTTGAGGAGCTCCAGCATGATGTTACTCTTGTGGATCTCTTGCAGGGCTCGCCTGCCACCTGGCAGGCAGCTTTGCGTCGTCTCGAGAGTCCAGCTCCTGGACATGAAGGGAAGTCACAGATGCGAGAGTGCAGCGACGGTACTGTACGTCACACGCTTGGGGCCCTTTGCTACTTAGCCGCTCTGGGCCAAGTCTTTCTGCCTTTCCGACAAGATTGCGCGATCATGTCCCGGGCCCGGGCCTTTGGCAGTTCAACCGCCTCTTTGTGAGAGAGGTGCCACTCCTCGCTTTGCGGTTTGGGGCAAGCTGGTCCCGCCCGTTGCACACAGTGCTGAGGTGGTTGTGAAGCTAAGTGTGCTATGTAATGCATAGGGCCTGGCAAACTTACCTTGGGAATTTGGCCCTTTTTCCTCCGAGGACGAGACACTTACGGGCAGACCCAACGGCGCCCCGGCCAGACCCAACGGCGCAACATGACGTCCTCTTAACAGCATTACCCCCACATGGAGATGTGATGGTTGCCTGCAAATCCAAATTGCGACGGAATCTACCTGTCACCACTTCCGATTCACAGCCTGACAAGACCTTCGGGTGGCTGTGGACAGAGCTCCTACAATTCAACACGTCAGGCTCCATGGCAAACTCTGGAACATTCAGGTACGCCTGATGTATGAGAATTTCATTACCGGCCTAGGATCAATGCATGCCGACTCAAGCACCAGGGCCGCGAGAATCCGAAACCAAAGCTTGAAATTTTAACTCTCCAGAAAGCTGTGTGCTCGGGCACCTCAGGCAATCTTTACCTCAAGTCTGCCAGACCTGAACCCACAACCTTCTGGAAGCTGAAGCGATGGTCACTGTTAAAGTTAGCTCCTCCTTTTGGAGGTGGTACCTTGCGCACGATGCTCAACCCGCCGCTTGAGTGCAAGAGTGCAAAGCCAAATCAGCAATAAATCTCGATAGAAGAGCAAGTCTCCACACAATCCGGCCGAAACCAACTGTTGCCGGCGCATGGGACTGTAGGCGGTTTGGACTCATCACCTATGGCTTTTGCAAGTAGTATACAGCTACGCATCAGAATCCCGGAGTCCAGATCCTATGGGTCTTTACGAGTCCTTGTTCTGCATTGTCGTGCCATGTTGTCCTTCTTCGTCAGAGTTGGCTTCTACTATTTGTCATTGTGTTGAGGACTACTTGCGCTTACCAAAGACCAAAACAAGAGTTATGGGAAGAACTAGACTCGCTGCTCCGTGACTCCGAGCGTTCCACAACAGCATCCACATTCAGCCATTCACGGCTGGCAAGCTCATGAAAGGAGACTCCGCCCCCAGGGGCACAGGTCTGCTCCACTGCCGCGGGCACAGAAGCGCTCGAAGGCTAGGGCATAAGGCAGTGCCAGAGGGTCCTCAGAGGCGACATCATCCCTTTTACGGCGATCCAGAGCAAGAAAGCGACATGGTGGCAGCATTGCATGGAATTGTCGCCTCCCGCAACTTCATCGAGGGCAAGCGAGCAACTCAGAAGAGTTGATGGGTTCTGCTTAAGGGTCCGAGATGGTCCGAGCGTCCATGCTAGCACTCAGGGGATGCAAATTCCGAGAGAAGGGCCGCTGAGAAGGGCTCAGCTAGCACGGTGTAACGCTCAGATGGGCTAACTGTCTAACTATGATCTTTGGGATGTTGCAGGCCCAGCTAGGCCGTATAATCTCACGACATGCCTCTGCCAGTGCGATAACAAGATTTCCAGCTGTCCAGAATCCTAGGCTAGCTATCTGAACACAAAATGCCCCAGGCCAATATGACAGAAACATGCATACAGGACCGCCATGATGGAAAGCACTAGCTACAATATCTCTATGCGTCTTTACGTCGAGTCTGGCTTTTGAATCTCAGGTCAGGGCCTTGTACTCCCGAAAGCACCAGGCCTACCGAGCGGATGCTCCCAGGGTGCGGCTTTGGTCAGCGATGCTTTGGCCTTTGGCTTCACTTGAAGATCCCTCCAAGCGATTCCCTGCCTCGATCGTGGCGAAGTTCAAGACCTGCCAGGGCCACGTGCCGAGATACAGAGCCAAGAACCCTCCTTCGTCCGTCGCGCCTGCCGGACTGCCACGCACTCAACCTTGGCGGCTTCTGTCTTGGCGCCCAAACCAACCCAACGAACATCCCACGACCCTCAAATACGTGGCTCACCGCACCCCATGCAGAGCCCGAGAGTCTGCCAGGCTACGTGCTTCGACGGCGTGCGTGGCATCGAAGTAGGAGGCTGCTCCTCCTCCAGCACCTACAGACGGAATCGGAGGTCAGATGGATGAGAATGCTGTCCATGCGTTCATGCTGAGACACACCATCCGCCCCATCCCACCTCGTCAACGGAGAGCTGCCTCTCCAGGGAGGCAGCTTTCGCGAAGTGCTGCTGCCGCTCCTTGATGGCCTGGCCCGCGTCCATAGCCGTCTTCTATGATGCACTGTGTCCAGGGCTGCAACCCACGGTCATGAGTCGCTACATCCCCAATTTAGTGCCGCTCTCATGTCTAAGCCCCGGCCACCACCCAGCAGGCCAGGCCCGTATACTACAACCGCCCTAAACCCTAAACCCCATAGCACTGCACGGCATACACCCCGAAAGCTGACTCAGGCGCCGGTCCTGGATCAGAGCTGCCCGAGTCTCCTCCGCAGAGACGAGGGCGGAAACATGGGCTTCGGGCTGATGTGTGCCATGCACAAACCCTAAAGCCCGAAGCGACAGAGAACGTGCACAACCAGCGCTAAACCCTCAGTGCCATAAAGCCCCGCAGACCTTCTGAACGGACCGTCGTTTTCTCCTTTTTCACTTTCCTGCTTTTGTCCATCATATTGGATAGCGTCCTACCGCCTCATTATGCAATCTGCACGCCGATATCTAGTAAACGGGACATCACCCTAACGGCTCGTTGCCCAAGGTAGCAACGACATCTTGGATATCCGACAACGTCTTTCCAGCGCTGCACTGCCAAGAGATTCCAGAAAGCTTGAACGCAACTCGGGACGACCGTAGCTGTAGCTGTTACGGCATCTCCTTCGAAGCCGTCCGCGAGATTTTCACCAGCGCTTCTGCCGCCTTCGCCTCGGGAAGATTGCAAAAGCGCGCATGGCGATCGATCCGCTGCGCTCTCTGGAAAGTGGCCATAGCCACATATGTCATATTTGACGCGCGCGCGCACAAACACACATACTTCTTGGATCTATCTCGGATAGAGCATCGAATCTGGAGGCCAGGAGGATTCGAGGCGATGCGCTGCTGGTGTTCAACTTGCGAAATACCACAGAATACAACATGGAGCCAAAGATCTGTCTGTGGATAATGAACCCGACGAGAACTGCAAGCTGGCTTGGCACTTGCGATTCCTGGTGCTAGCCAGAAGGCAGAGATTCGGTTGTAGAGGCGCCGCCCGATTTCGCCTTAGGACTACCGGAAGCCGGAAAAGCAACATGAAGACTCAACACGTCTCCATTGCTTCCTTCCTTTTCCAAGGCACGGATGGCTTCCAGAGAAGGCATTACGCCGTCCTTCAAGCAAAGCACTTGCGGCCTCCGCTGGCGTGTGAGAGCTCAGCACTGGAGCTCGCGAAACGTCTAGTTTCCCAAAATGCTCAATTTCCAGAGCGAAGTCCTTCTGGGAGATCCCAAAGGCAGCGCCTAGCCCCCGGATAAAAGCAGTGATAAAGTTGACGAACTCAGCTTCGTCTAGGGTGCGACCTGGGATTCAAGTGGGGTGTGCGGCTAAGGAGGCAGAGCTCTGTGCACTTTTTCAGCAGTCTGCCACGGGTTGGCTCTGTGACGCTACAGAACCATGCCTCCCGAAGGGCTACCGACAACTCAGACAGACACCTTGGATGATGAGCCTTCTTTCGAACTGCGGAAGCCCAAGTCCCAACCATGGATCGTCTCACGTGACATTAAACATTATCGCCCCGAGGCTGTCATCCAGGTCGGCCATCCCGAAGTTGAAGCGCATCTTGTGCTTCCTCGGATTAGGCGAGCTCCCACCGACGCTGAAACCTCACAAAGAAAAACGATGGCCAGCCCTTCCCCCTCATTACACTCAGCTGGTCGAACCCTCCTATCCTGCACCTCCACCCTTGGCCAGAGCCATGAGCAACAAAGTCTCGGTGCAATGATCTGCGACAGCATGACACCGGCGGTCCTTATCTTGCAAGACTTGCTGAGTTTTGCGGTTCCGATGTCAAAACATCACCGGAACCACGGTTTTACTTGCGTTTGGGGAAGCTCGCAGGCACAAGACGTCGCAGCCGTCGTCGTAGCAGCCGTCGTATCAGTCGTGGGTGGGAGGCGGCCGTAGTAGCGGTCGTAGCATTAGCAGCTCAGTTGATGATTCGGTCATTGCTAGATGGGTGTGAAAAGCAAAACATAACAACGTTAGACAAGAAATCGACCAGTTTGGCCGAGGTTTGAGGGCGGGGGCATCAATCCAATCATCTGGCTCGCATACTTCAGGCCCCAAGGTCACCGTCACCCAGATCCTTCAATCCCACCCGGTTTCCGAAATCCTTCAGCCGCTACTCAGCGATCCTTGCAAGATTTCCGAAACCAGTTTCTCTCGGCCAGTTCACCAGCCATCTCCCAAAGACCGGGATCTTGAGGGATCTTGACCGCGAAGCCACAAAAATCGAGGTGTCCCAACCGGGATCTTGACAACTTGAGGTGTGCCAATCGGGATCTTGAGGGATCTTCACGAAGCCGCAAAACTTGAGGTGTCCCGACCGGGATCTTAACCGCGATGCCACAAAACCTGAGGTGTCCCTCTCAAGCTAGTTCCAGAGAACGTCAAAATTTTCAAGCTGATGGCCAACATAGCTCGAAATCCTGAGACTGCTTTGCTAAGGGGACATCCCATTTTCTGAAGTCGAGAAACCTCCTTGCCAGAAAACAGCCACCCAAAAACAAGAACACTCCAACCAGCCGGCAGCAGTTCTGTGGCAACCGAATGGCTTCCCGGCGCTTCTTCCCAAGATGCTCTCACAAGACGTCTATACTTGCAGCAGCTTCCATCTACGAGGATCGTAAGCTTCCAGGATGCTGGCTCCAATCCTCCATCGCTTCGCGCGGACTTTTTCAAACTTTTCTCGGAAGTGCAAAACAAAACCCTTTTGGCCTGCCAGGGGCCTACGAGGTCAGAAATGCTATGCCACTATGCAGCCAGGATGCATGAGTGATACTACGGGGATCTTCACTCGCTGCCTTCAGGCATGAAACCGCAACGGTAAACAGCGAAAGCGACGCAACGACTGCAAACAGCATGTCCAAACCAAGCAAGTGCCGATTCATCGGGTGCTGACATGCTGGGGCGCCGACAAGACAGCAGGCGACATTCCTTCTGCGTCGAGTTTTTTCCAACCTTGCGATGTGGGAGTGAGGTACAGGACTCTGTAAAATCGGAGGAAAAGACGAACAGTAGTTGTGGCTTATTGTTCGTGAACGTTTGCTCCAAAACTCTGGAACGCTGCTTGGACAACGAGCAACCCACGCTCCAGCGGTCCACTAGGACAAAGATGACGAGTGGATGGGAAAAAAACATACAATATGCAGGGCTCTCAGCTGGCATCTTGTCACACCGGGCTTGATCATGCTCCCTGCCTCTGCCCTTCTCCACCACTCCCAATTCCTGACTCCTAGCCCGTCCGCCTTGGTAGTCGAAGAGCTTGCCTCGGCAGGCGACATAAAGATGTTCTACTCTAGGACAGCGGTTCAGTCCCTGATCTTGGCACTTCCTTGCTGCAGCCCAAGTGAATCCTATTGTTCGCATATTGTCTATTGTTGATCAAAACATGGCATCTACCATTACTGGTACCAAAGCGCTTTGCAGTAGGTCAGTAGGTGTCGGAAAGGTTTGGAGATTGCGAGACACCTTCTGAGGCTAGGCCAGGCAGTTGAAATAGAGATAACGCAGAAAGTCTCCGGCGACATCGCAGACCACTGCAGTCCTGTCACCGACGACCCGAAGCCCCAAACACTTCGCCAAGATACCGATCGACACAGATCGGCACAGAAACCATGCAAAATCTGTGTGTCAAGACCCTGCAGCTGTCCCCGGATCAGCCAGGGTGCAGATGTCCTTTAGACGGTGCCGTGGCATATTCAGAATCCTGGGCTCACCGTGGTAGTGCGAGGCACATGTACTCCATCGTTAAGTCTGCATTGGCTTGATCAATACGCAGCACGCAGAACCTGAGAAAGACAGCGAAGAGAGTTGCAGGCAGAAACCGAAACGAGGCAGTGGGAGTCGTTGGAAGCCGGGGTGGCCAGCTGGATGCGCTACGTCCATCCAGCCGCTTCTAGGTCTATGTGGAGGTCCATGTAGAAGCCAGGCGGCTGCTCTAATTCCACGAGATCTGCCTGCGAGGTTCAAGGCGGCACCGTAAGCGTAACGAAAGCCGGCGGAGATCGTCGGATCGTCGAGTTCAGGTCTCTACAATTTGGAAACTGGGCCAAGGCGCCTAGGGCCGAGAGTAGGCAGTCCTTGCTGCTAGAGTTCCAAGTGTCAGGTGTCGCCTGAACTGAGCCACTAGGCTTGCATTCACTTCACGGCGGCAGATTTAGCTGGGCCCTGGGCCATCATGAGCTCCAGAGAACACACAGAACTCCCCCCCTCTCCTGTCAAGGCATCCTCAACCCAGAACCTGCCCTTTACACGGCGCAGCCCACGGCACCTTGTTCGGCGGCGCGGACTTGGATCTTCGGCCCATGTCCTGCCACCTGTCAAGGGACGCAGGGATGAAGGGCAGAGCCGGGCGCGTTCTCCCGCCCTTTTCGACTATGTCGGCTCCGAAACGCTGTAGAGATCGATAAGAGTCAGCACCTCAGACCAACGCAAATTTCGAAGCCTGTTTCAGAAGTCTGAAATCTTGCGCCCTTCCTGGGTCTTTGACCCCCTTTGCCCCCAAGACTGAACTTTGGAACATATTTCGTGCTTCAAGCAGTAGACTTCGGGTTCAGGGTGTAGAGTCAAGGGGCTTAGACGTTTGCTTGGGAGGTAAAGCTCCGCAGACGATCTGCTTGCAAGGATATGCTGCAGGAAAGAGGCTGCAACTCAACAAAGCACCCAGCCTGTTGTACGTCCTGACCCAGTACTCCAGTGTCCTTGGACAGAAGATCGTTCAAATGCATTCTTTCTTGCCTGGCTCCCTGCATTCCCCATGCAGGCTCCAGTGTCCGATTGTGCCACGCTGAACTGAGCGGTTGATCCCTTCTAAATCTTGCAGTTCGAATGCCCTCCATGCCAAAGCAGACTGTCTTCAGCGTGAACTCAAAAACACCGAAGCACTGCAACTTCGGGAACAATCACCTACACATCGACAAGGCATGCCAAGCAGACGAAGATCCGATTGCTCAGCACGCGGAACTCGATTGCTGGGTCCCCAGTCAATATGGTCGACCAGAAATCACCTTCGCTCTTTGCAGGCCAGAGATAGATGCTGCCATTAGCTGACAGCTTGAATTTAGGGTTCTACGACTATTAATCATGGCGCATGTGACAAAAGACGAGCAGGCAACGAACACATGAGGCATTGCACTCGCGCACATGCACGCAGGCAGGCAATTAAGTGGGTAGGGAGATCTGTGCACATGCGCATAGACACATGCACACACGCACCCATAACCACGCACAAATACAAACGAACAAGGTATATGTCCAGCCAGGGCCTAGCAGTATCCGAGAACTCCGGAGACTCGAATTGCACCCGTCCCGCTCTCACTCAAAGTTCTATCCAAAGCTTGAAATACCGGATCTTCAGTGCATGTGAAGCTGCCGTTGAACCGCCAATCCTCGCACAAACACGCTGTGATGGGAAAAGCTTGCAGAAGCGTGTGAAGAAGAATATAACAGCATGTCAAGTTTGGCTTCTGCAGGTTTCCCATACTTCCGGGTTTTTGAACACTTAGGCATGCAGGGGTCTCGTCGCTGTACAGGAATACGGGTCACCCACTCTCGCCCCTGAGCAAATGCTCTTCGCCCTCGGATTTCACTGTCGGACTGTACAGACGCATCTGGTGCAAAATCGATCCAAAGCAACCGACATCCTGCCACTTCTTTGAAACCTGACCTCCGACGACAGCACCGAGATTATGCACAGCGCTCACGAACGCCGTTTGCGACACTACGTCACTGGGGAAACATCCAACTGTGAGTGCCCGACGAGGCATCCCGCCAACCCGACACGAAACAAAAAGGAAGCGCACCCAACTTGAACTCGTATGCAGAAAAACATGCATCGTCCTACTGTGAGACATCAAAGCAACCGCGATGCTGCCAAGGTGCCGCCCACTCGGTTTGGATGGCTGATTCGATCTGATTTACAGAGCCTCAAAGGGAGCGCAGCAGTGCCGACGTTCTTTCATGTGCAGCCCACGCAATCGTCCTAGGCATTCGCACTTGGAGAGGACACCACAGCGCCCGCTCTGTTGTTGTAAGGAGCCAAGGCGCAGTTGATGAAGGAGAGGCGCCGGGTTTTCGGCTCCTCACCGGCGGCACTGGGGCGCTGTTTCTTCAGCTCCTCACTTGCCGCGTTCATGGCAAGGCACCACAAGGCTCTTCGCCCAAGGTTCTGGTGGGAAGTTTGGGATTTCGGGCTTTGGTCGGCGGGGGATGGCTGGGGCGGCTGGGGCAGCTGGGGTGGCTGGGGTTGCGGGGTATGGGCTTGAAGTGGAGTGGGCTGGCGGCTGGCGGCTGGGGGCTCTGCAAACTCTGAGGTAACTTGGCTTTGTGGTAGAGACGATGGCACCGTTGCGGGTTACGGGTTGGGGGCTTCGGCGACTGAGCTTCTGATCCTGTTTTGGAGGCTGCCGCCTTAATGAACAGCTTTGAACCCAAACAGGCGACACCGGTGGACTCTGCTCGACAGGCCAGTAAGGCCGTGACAGCAGGCCGCTCTGACTTGAGGCCCGGGGCCGCGTTCTGTGTTCACCCTGAATCTTCTGTCTGGTTCTTTGTGGGGAATGGGGGAATGGATCCCTGTAGTAGTCCCTATACAATCCCCAATAATAGTCCCCAATATCCATTCCCCCATTCCCTAGCACGCACCAGGGAGTCTCGGGAAAGCGTCTCCAGCTTTCGGCATCCTCTGGGACTCCCGCACTTCTCGAAACAACACCTGGACCTCAGTGTCGGAGCGCGCAAAGAACCTTCCGACATCCGGAGTTTGGGATTCACCGTTTTGGCATCAACTTCCGAAGTTATTCGATCCCAAAACAAACTTGGCTTGGAAGCGCGAAAATCAGCAAAAAACACACGTTTTACGTGCTACTTTAGAATATTGGACGTCCCACAACAAGACACATTGGACCCCTTCACATGCCACGAACTGGTGCCTCGCTTTCGCCCGCCTGCCACGGAACGTGACGGAACACGCCGACAAACAGGGGTGAGACGCGACTCTGCCACAGGTGCACGGTCTGGTGGCGCTAAACCGCGGCATGAGGATCTTGAAAGTTCCTCCTGGCGGTGGCCACCAGGCAGTGCACTCGTGCAGAAGTGCAGAACCGGTGTCGGACACACAGCAAGGGTGCGTCCAGGCATCAGAAGGCTTCCTGCAGAGGACCGGGGAGGATAGCCAGGAGAACAGCCAGGCAGAACGGATCGGTACTCTTCTTTAATTCGCTCAATACAGGGACCTCTAGGCAAACAGACATTGTGGATCGAAGAATCGCTACCACGCTACCGATCGCCACAAGAGCCCTAACTCTCAACCCCCTGCATAGCATCCCACAGGGGCCTTAATAATCAGAACAAGGCTCGGGGCTGTAGTATAATCTGCAAAGAACTACTTCGTAGACACTCTGCAAACACATATTTGGCTGAAGAAGAGGCAACCTCGGATTGCTCCGAGAGCTCTTGCCCATGGCAATAATCGGGAAAAGCCTTGACATGCTGGACCCAGCATAGAGCAATCGAGCAGAGACACGAAGACCAAGGACTGCGAACTGCCTTTCACATACACCTCCAACGACTTGTCTAGGACCGAAGCCACGTCAGACAAACATGGAACCGATGAGGCAAAAGCTACAAAAAACGACTGTCTTCACCGCCTCCTCCGACACTCTCATCTCCGGAGGCCGGAGGCTGCGGGAAGCCTTAAGGCTGATGCTGTCGACTCAGCAGGACTGTGAGTCCAAGTTCGGCCGAGGCGAGTTCCGTCGAAGGCTGGGGTTGCGTACGGCGTAGGCGTAGGGTGCTACAACCCAGGACTGAAGCCTCATCATAGCAGGCTGGGCGAGGCACGATTTCTGTCTCGCGGAAAGATCCGCGGAGCTTCAGGGTTTAGGGTTTCAAGGCCTTGCGTTTAGCCTTTACTGGTTTTCAGGAGCTTAGGGGTCTAAGGGGGTTTTGGGCTGGCTTAAAGGCTTTGGGGGTGTGAGCGACTGTGTGAGGGCTTTAGGGTTTCCTAGACCGAGGATGGCCCACCACGGCCCTGCGTGGGCCTAGCTACGTTTTCACTCCGGCAGTGTCTGGTTTCCAGGTCTGCCGGGATTCCAATCAAGGTTCCCTTGAGTAATGCGAATAGCATGAAACAATATGAGTTTAATGGTGTGTAAATTAGCATCAAGGCTGACAATGATTGAGACCATCTGTGACAAGATGTCCTCCCCAACCGTGCAAGATCACCCAAACGCAGACGCAAGGATGCCAACGGGGAACCTCGACGCATGAATTTCCCGCAGTGTCCGGGACAGGACTCACTTCTTGCTCTTGGTGCTGCCGCTGCCCCAGAGGCTGAACCGGGAGACCTCGCCAAGACGCCAATGGAAGTCGAAAGCGCATGCGACGTGTGCGATAACTCGGGGTGGAAGGCAGCCTGGTGATTCTCGCCTTGCTCCGGCTTCTACTCTAAGCCTGTAATGCAAGCTTTCTTTGCCTGCCAGAGCCATCACGATCGGGGCGAAGTTGCAAAGCAGATGTCGTTGCAAGGTGTGTTTCGGGGTGCAAAACCAGCCGGAGCGCCGAAACTCAATTGGCCTGTTCCACGTCCCTCGATCTCAAGTTCAGGGATCTGTGAAGCGAGTCCCGAAGAAAAATCGAGTGAGGTCCCAACGAAACACTTACCTACCCGAAGTTCCGGAGCCCCAGAACAGTCCTTGATGTTTTGGGGTGTGGGGTTGTGGCAGGGTGTTTGGGGATGTTTGGGGTTTGAGGTTGAGGGCTAAGGCGGCTAAGGGTTCACGATCCCATCGCTTCCCACATGCGCGGCCTTTTTGGTTGCAGCATTGGCGGCTGCGGCGGCCTTTGCATAAAGCAGGCATGGTCTGCTCCCTGGGGTTTGTCAAAGACAGACAGACAGAGAAGTGTCTTAGCCTCTTGCACGTTGTTGTGGCTATTCCAAAGGTTGGCGGGCACTCAACACCAGAAACTTCGGCGCAGGTACTAAAGACTGGAATTTCGAAGGCTTTGAAATTCGCGGAACAGGACCGAACGGAGCCGCAACGGACCGCCCGGCTGAAAGCATCCCGCACACAGCCCATGTCTTCGGCCATTGAAAGGGGCTCGAATCCCGAGCCGGACGCGAAACCAACAGCCCTCTGGGCTGACCGGAGGCCTTGTGCTTGTCCGAGGTGGTGCTCCGGTTCGAGGGCGACTTCTCTTGCAGAGGCTCATCCTGGGCATCTTCGGGCTCAGAGCTCTGGGCTTCCACAGCGGCAACCCGTTTCAGTAACTTCAGAGATGGAACAGCCGTCGGTTTGGCCTGCCAACAAGGATGAAGGCTCTTACATCTTCGAGAAATGTTGGAGGGTGCTCGTGTTCCTATCTGCTTCCCCTATAGCTGCATACGCGGATGATGGCTCGCGCCATGTAACACTGAACAGCTCGCTTGCTCCGAAAAGGCAATGATCTTGGGGCACCATGAAGATGTCTTCTCGCAGAGCTTTGACATGGATTGCAGAAAGCTGCAAAGAAACTAGGGGAGGGGGGGAGCCTCAAAAATTCATGGCGAAAAATGCGGAGTTGCCGTGAGTACNCACCATGAAGATGTCTTCTCGCAGAGCTTTGACATGGATTGCAGAAAGCTGCAAAGAAACTAGGGGAGGGGGGGAGCCTCAAAAATTCATGGCGAAAAATGCGGAGTTGCCGTGAGTACCTCGCTCCCGCACATCGCCCAACATGCTCGATCATGCTCGTAGCGAGGCCCGGGCGCGCGGTGCCGCTGCTGGCGGCGTGGCGACCGCTGAAGTGGACGCCTGCATCAAGATCCGTCGGCCATGCCGTCGTTTCAGCCGCTTTCTGGCCTCCGGCTTGGCAGCCGTGTCGGCAACCGAAGTATCCATCGCCTGAGACCATAAGACGACTTGCATTGCCGGCGACGCCAAGAAGCGGCTCATGCGACCTGGTCAACCCTGTACCCCAACATGAACCAGTTTCGGGCACTGTCAGCTTCACTATATCTCGGACTTGGTGATAAATTAGTGATAAAGATAAGCCCGTGTGAACGAACAGATGGTTGGAGCACGAAGTCCGTGCTCTAGCACTTAATTGCACTCGAAAAAGCTCGGGCTATGTTCGTGGAACGGCACTCAAGAACTCTGCACGCCGGCGTCTTGAGTTTTCCGGAGGGAGTGCCCACTCCAGATTCTTTGGTGTTGCGCAGCCACTTCAATTCAAAGCTGTTGGACGCAAGCGAAAACTTAGAGTCGTCGAGCCCTCAGCTGATTCCGCCCGCGCTTCAGTTGGGCTTCGGGCGCTACGACCGCTGTCACCACGCACCACAGAACCGTGGCGTCATATGAGATGGCTTGGCGCAAGAGGACGACATAGGACGACACTCGACGATGCCAGAAGAGTTCGATGGCATGCGGGTCACCATGAAGATGTCTTCTCGCAGAGCTTTGACATGGATTGCAGAAAGCTGCAAAGAAACTAGGGGAGGGGGGGAGCCTCAAAAATTCATGGCGAAAAATGCGGAGTTGCCGTGAGTAC